>PVKV010016236.1:0-51438 GCA_004027835.1 Alouatta palliata
CCCCACACACATGTACACATACCCACACCCCCCACACATGTATACACCCCCACACCCCCACTCACCCCTACACACACCCCCACTCACACATACACACACATCGCCATCCCCACACACATACACATACCCACACCCACTCTTTCTACAGACTTACACATACCCACAGCCCCTACACACGTACACAAACCTACACCTCCCACACATATACACACACTCACACCTCATCTTCTCTTCCTCTAGTTTCCCACACCAAGGAGAGGCCCAAATCGGGTGGAATAAATCTCTCAATAGTTTTTAGAGGGAAAGAGGATTCAGTTATGAAATGACAAGAAAATAAAGCAGCAAGAAAAACAGGTTCAGGATTGCACTCAGTTTTGCTGAGAAAAACAGGAAAAGATGAGCAAGAAATGAGGCTTAATTTTAATGAAGGGAAATTTGCTGCTAAGTAAAGAGATTGCAGGAAGTGGGAGTGCACAGGCTTCAAACAAGAGCAGGGCCTTACATTCTATTGTGACGGACAAGATTTTGTTCGTTAAAAAATAACATTAGCCCACAAAAGACTGAAAAGGACAAAATGCTTGAGGTAGAGTCCAGAACAGAGGCTGCATTGCAGGAAAGAAGGGACCCACTTTCCTCCCTGATGAGCTCGGTAGAGGTCAATTAAGGACACGTCTTTCTCATTCTTAATTCCTAGTTTTCTCCCATATAAACACTTTGAACATGGAAAACAGGCTGCATATCTTGGCAAGAAGTCATCCCTCCTGCCTAAAGTAACTTGATCAGATTTCCTGATCAGGGGTTCTTAGGACATCTTAAAACCACATCACCATTTATTGTCTATTAATAGAATCACAATTTATATATATTCTAATCAACTAAAAGTAGGATATATATGTGCACATATATAAGCACATATATGCACAAACGTATATATGTCATCTCACTGTTTTTTGGTTCTTTCTGCATTTTGGTAGGTGTTAAAATTACTTCAGTGGGACTAGTTTTGTTGGAGTAAAATGACAAAAGGTAAATTGTGTCTACTTACTACCTGAAGTTAACAAACTGGCAATAATTGGAGAAATTTCGTAGGTGTTTGTGCACATAAGTGAGACTGAGAATGATCTCACATAATGCCATCCGGCAGTCTAATATTGTATGGGTAAACACAGAGGACACAAAGAAATGCTTTGGTATATATTTATGCCAAATCAGAACTTCTCGCATTTGCTGTCAGAATACAGCACATCTGAAGCAGTGCACAGTGAGAATGTACTGGGCTTTTGATACTGGAGCTTCCACTAGGAAGGGAGTCTAGTGATGTGGCTCAGCCCGTAAGTGCCCTTCACCACTGCCAAGGACTGAGGCCGAGACCTTTGTCTTCCCTTCCCTCTCCAGGAGGACAGGCTTCATCCAGAGAATCCAGAATATAGAACGTGGTGCTTGCAAATCCTCATCATAGATGCAGTCAAAGAGATTCAAGGATGCAGAGAGGTACAGATGGAGAGTATATAATGATGCTATACGTAGAATATACATATATGGAATATATCTATAATACTATATACTATTCTATACAGCTATACTACAGCTCTAATTCTATATATATTGAGCATATGTATACACACACACACACATGAATATATATTTGTACATCTCTAAACTAAAATTTGATTCTCTGAGGGAAAGACGGTACTGACATTGATGTACTTTTGAAGAATAAAACATTCCCAGCCTCTTTCCAATTTGTGCCTGGTGGGTGACAATTTAGCCCTGCCCATAGCAGAGGAACAAGGCCTGCCCCCACCACCCTGGAGCTGAGGCCCGGGATCCCACTGCACTCAGAGAGGCAGCCCACTTGGGCACAGAGGCCTGTAGGCGTCTCAGCAGTTTCTTCTAAAAAGGATTTGCTTCCCTCCCCAGCAGTATGGTTTTATACAGTCCTAGAATTCCTTATTTTCCTATAAGTTCTAGATAACTTCAGAGAGCAAAGTTTTTCATCTTGATTCCAGGCCTGCATTCTTAGATAATTGATTTTTTCACTTGGGCTGAGCAGAGACAGCATGGCTGTAATTACACAGTGGTGGCATGCCATCCCTAAATTTTTCTTTTCTCTTTCTCTCAGAAGCTTCTCACACCTTGGATTTGAGCAAGGTGGAGGCAATCTCTTCAGACCATGGAGGAGGCAGGGATCAGACAACATTTGCAGTGAAAGGGAAAAATTTCTGAAAGACCCTCTTCAAATATTCAGGGAGAACCACAGAATGCTGAAGTAAATCCTTATCAGGAATTTTAATGAGCAAAATAAAATATGAAATCTGTGTGATTAAAATCAAATCTTCCCCCTTCTGCTTGGCTGGAGCCGGCTGCCAACTCCGAGTGCGGGGAGGCACGGGGAGGCCTTTTGTATTTAATTACTGCTGGGGCTTTTTCTCAGTTCAAAGCTCTCTCCCAAGCCCCCAGAGGGATAATGGAGAACTTGAGAGAACAAATAAGCTCCCTTCTGAGTGATTTAGAATCCTGGACAACAGACAATAAACATTTTAACTGAATTGGAGAGACCAAGCCAATTTGCCTTAATTTGTGTCCCTGATGGGAGCAGGGAGAGGGGATAAGTGAAGTTTGGGGAAAGCAGGGAGTTGGGAGCACTCCCCACCTTACCAGGATGGCCCGTCAGTGGCCACTCAGTTCTTTATTTTGTCCCCTCCTTTGTCTTCTCCCAGAATCTCTTTATGCATCTCAAGCCTACAATACTCTGTGATACCTGGACGGTGATATTCACTTCTCCTGCCTCGTGGCCTGGTGGATGCCTCAACCCACTTGGAGATGGGTTAGTTCTGTCAGTTGCCTTTAGCTCCGGCTCCCGAACTCTGGGCACTGACTGAACACAACCAATCGCGTGACCCACAGGAACTGTCCTCAGTCCTGAAGCATTTCCTTCCCTAGTGGTCAGGACAGCTGCTTTTCTCTGGGTGCCTTTCGGGTGCGTGTTAATTTGCAAAGCCTATTTATATAGTGTGTCTGCCTCTTCAGTTCTGACCATATTATTTTTCCATTTACGTTCAGATTTGTTTCATTCCAAGCAGTGATTTCATCGCCTTTGTCCTTTGTGAGGGTGTTTTACTTAAGCATTAGAATTGAACAGAACACAAGTGGGCCGTGGAGAGCCTCCAAAAATCCAATCTTCTACTTCTCAGATGAGGAGCTGATAATTGATGTTTTGCCACCAGATACCCTCATGTGGACTGTGAAGCTGGTTTTGCTCTGGTACATGCCTTTTACCAGCTTGTCTGCTGTGGGTAGGAGTGAAACAGGAGACAACATGGGCTTGTGCCACAGGTATCCAGGTCCCTGGGTACTAGTGGTGGTCAGCGTGCTGGGGGGCTATTGCTTCTCCCTAAGATTCAGTCTGACTCACGTCATGTGCCCTACACTTAGATATATGAATGGCATTCTTTTCAATTTAATGTCGGTTAGTATTAACTCAATTTTGTATATAACAGGTCTTGTGCAAGTAGATGTTGAAAAATAAATACACAATTTCTAATTGCTCAGTTGTTTGTTCATTCTTTCAACAAATATTTGTCGAGCAGATGTCACGTGTCTGGCACCATGCTAATTTCCAGGAAAAAAAGCAGCAGGGTAGGTGGAGAGATGACAGCGTGAACTAAAAACTGGACATACTGAGAAGTGTTTTGGAGATAGAGCCAGAGGCCTGGGTGGTGGAAGGGATGAGAAAGTGTGTAATCAAGGGTTATTCCTATATTGGTTTTAACAATTTGGTCACTGGTGATAACATTTATATGCCTTGGGGAAGGCTGAGGGCTCTTCCTCAAGTGCCTAAAAGCCAATCTTTTTTTTTTTTTTTGCTGGGGGAGGGGAAGGGGGTGGTATCTGATTTTTAATGCAGTAGTTGAAGCAGTTCTCAGAGTCAACTGGTGTGCATTTAACTTATTAAAAATACATTGCCTGGGGCCCACCCCAGTCTTGTTAAATCAACTTAGTTGGATGGCAGAACCTAAGCATTTGTGTTTGAAAAAGAACCCCAGATGATCTTTTGCATATTCCAGTTAAAAGAATACTGCTAAAAAGTGACATTAAAACACATATGTGTTTGCATGTGGGATGTGCACATATATCTGTATAATCCAACTATGATATGTTTTTAATCTCACACTGAGTTCTCCAGACACCTACCTTTCATTCGTCTCTGCCCAATTACCATCAGTCAGTGGCTGCTTAGAGAATAAAACCGATTTTAATATTGATCTGAACAGAGGATAGATAAGTAGATTCAAATGCTGAGTAAGAAAGACCATAGGATGCAACCTATAGCCATCAGCCATCTTTAAATGAGTTTGAAATCTTATATCTGTATCTTTTATTTTTTTAAAACTAGCAGCTGCCTTTCATTTGAATAACTAATTGAAAGTTGATGGCATTTGTTAATATAAAACCGCATGTGTTGCATGTTCACACATGTGTAATCTTGAATCTTTTTCAGCAGAAGCCTTCTGCTGTTTGGTACTATGATTTTTGATATTATATGGCTTTCAAATGCCATCCTGCTTGAGGTTTGCAGTCAAATACAGTGATCATGAACACTCCCACCTACTTGTTTGAAATAGTCATGCAGGTATTTTCCATAGTAGCTACTACCCGGAATCCATGGAATTATTAGAGTTATTAGAAACTTAAGTTTCTCATAACTGATTGGCACTGGTACATCTGTCTGTCATTATATATTTCAACTAAATTAGGGTCAATAGCTAATGTGCATTAATATAAAGTAATAAGACAAATGGGTATTTGCTGCACAGGCAGTTGGAAGCAATATTGAAAAGCCTGATTTTATGCTTCTGACATAACCCAAATTGCAGTGTAATACTCCTGTCCAGAGTGGCCCATACTGCGAAAATGTCTTTTCAGGCCACTCAAAAGCCAAATCCCATCCACCTGTGAGTAGCGGAAATATTTAGGACCACATGCACACACACAAGAGGAGGTCTGCCCCCAGACTCCTGTACACTGGCAGTCTGATACAATCTGTCTTTTGAATATACCATCCAAACCAACTATGAATGAAATCAATTTAACCAAAATCAATGCTCTTTCGTAGAGCTGCATAGACTGTAAGTGGAAATGAAACCTTTGAAGCTGCCCTCCCTCGGTAAATGCGGCACTTATGGAGCTTTTGATGGCAGTAAGAGCCTGCAGAATCTTCCTCTGTCCAGCACTGCAGCTTTATTCCAGAAGCTAGAGAGAAACTAGGGAATGAGCAGAAAAGGGATACATTTTGGAATTATACATATATACAAAAGGAATATATGTAAAAAACAAATATTTTGTTTTTTACAAAGTATTTCCTTCTCTTAATTTCTACCTGAGATCGCATGTTTTCTTGTTCCCCCACCTTCCCCCAAGTTCTGGTCCCCATTCATCAGACAGCATGCCCTATTCCTACGTGAAGACATGGCTGAGAGGTGATCAAAGGCCTCCTTAAGAAGAGGAGCTGGGGAACTCCAGCTGTCTTCTATTTATTGAAGGAGAATGGCTCTCTGTTTCCTGCCTTAGCCAAACTCCAGGTCTGATAAGACCACATCCTCAGCCCTCAGCCAGCTGGGTGCTGCTGTTATGGTCTGCATATTGAGCAGACTATGTGCCCATAAAACAATTTCCTTCATAGACTTTACATCCAGCAGAAACGTTGGTATGGGAAAAAGGAGAGATGGCACAGACCCAGGAAAACCATCCAATTCTAAATTGTGGGGTGACCTATACTGTTTATTTACACATTGGCAAAGTTGGTTGATTGGGATGTTTCCAGAGAAGAGCATAATTTTAAGAGTTTTTATTTTAAATTATAAAATGCATACTTTATAAGGATGATAGCATTCCAGGATTGGCAAAAATTCATTAACTTTCTTTTAAATTTATGAAAAGGGAGGTGGTGATACGAGCTAACACTTATTAGATGTTTATGCTGTTTTGAGCACTCTGACACTTGCTTTATTTAAATTATCTCATTTAATTACAATAACAGGGTCTGAGTTAGGTGGGTTACTGATCTTAATTTATCTATAAGGAATAGATACTCAGAGAAGAAAATTTCTCAAAGGCCTCACACAGAATGAGTAGCAAATCTAGGACCCAAAACCAGTTCCACCAGCCTGACTCAAGTTCCATGGGATCCAGAAAAAACAGCTATTATTGAATAGGAGGAGGTGATGGGGGAGGAGGAAGAATAGACATTGAAGGAAATAGTACAAATTCTCTCTTTAAACAGATTGTCTCTGTTCATTCAATTAACCAAATATTGATCAAATAAGAAAAATTAAGTGTGTCATTCAATAAGTTTTGGTACACGTTAGGTAAAATAAAATTTGTATGGTTTCAAAGACATCTGAAATAATGGATGAAATGAGAACACAACTAAAGAGGAATGCGTAACTTAGAGACAAGGAGAGAAATGGCTACACCATTGGCATCCATCAGCGTAAGGACAAAGCAGAGTCAAATCCAGTTTCTACAAGGCATTTCCTGGAAAGCTCTGAAGTCTTGAAAATGTGGTCCCACACCAACCTGATGCAAATACCTTGGAAATTCCAGAAAGTTCGGTTGTCTCTGAACTACTCAAATAAATTAGGCCAAAGACTTGTCAGTAGCCAGCAGCCATAGTCTCCTTTTGTCCCAGTGCTTCCTCCAGGGCAATCCCAGGAGCTGCCAGGTGTAAGCCTGAGCTCTCCTAGGCTTGTTCCACTGTGACACTGGCGTCTCTGTGTGCCTTGCTATGTCCCTCTCTTTTGAACTCATTGGATGAGTTAACACTCAGCCAGTTAAGGCTTAGGCAGGCTCAGACTTACAGCCATAGACGATGTGGCAGAGGAGGGCCAAGAGGGGAGAAAGCAAAACAGGGTTTTTATTTCTTATATTTTGCCTAGGTGATTGATTAGACGATCCAGAAGTGTTGGAATTGATGCTGGTGATGTTTTAATTCATGGATAGTCTTCCTTCCTGCAAGATCATAGCAGGGTTGCCACCAAGTGCAGCAAATCCCAAGACATTCTGAGAAAAGAACTTTAACAAAGAATTTTCAGCTTGTCAGGACTTCAGAAGAAGCTCTTACTGTCTCATAAGGGAGGGCTAAAGGACAGCTGGGTGGCCTGTGTACTGTGCTGTGTGTGGTCAGTTCAGAGGCAGCACTGGTAAGAAGTGATGCTCTGATGTTTCATTCACCTTTTCCATCTCACCTGGGTGTACAACTAGACTGTGCTGCTTGAATGTCTTAACTTGTAAACATGATGTATCATGATTATTATTTAAAAGGCACCAAAATGACAGACTCTTTCTGATTGGCGTCCTAGGTGAAAATGAAGTTAAAAAGTCTCATCTTCTTAGACCAGTAAAATCACTGAGGCTGCAGGTAAACAAGTGTGAAGATCGACATCAGCATCAGCTGCCTGGCCTCATGAATTTTGTGTTTGTTTGTTTGTTTGTTTGTTTGTTTGTTTTGAGACAGAGCTTCACTCTGTCACCCAGGCTGGAGTGCAGTTGCGCAATCTCGGCTCACTGCAACCTCTGCCTCCCAGGTTCAAGCAGTTCTCCTCCCTCAGCCTCCCAAGTAGCTGGGATTACAGGTGCCTACCATTATCCCTGGCTAATTTTTGTATTTTCAGTAGAGACGGAGTTTCACCATGTTGACCAGGCTGGTCTCAAACTCCTGACCTCAAGTGACCTGCCCACTTCTGCCTCCCAAAGTGCTGGGATTACAGATGTGAGCCACCACATCCAGCCCCTCATGAATTTTTAGGCATAGAGAATGGAGCCCGTAACAGTTGCAGCTGTGCTCATTACCACACTAAATGCAACAGGGTGAACTAGCAGATTTTGTCAAAGAAAAGCCATAACTGGATAGTAGCTAATGGGGTAAAAACAGATTTTATTCAAGACTCTCTCAATAGGAAACAAGGTCTAAGGTAGAACTGGCTCAATTCCAAATATATCCTGGCAAATGGGAATTTATAGCCAAGAAACAGGGTGGGGTTCAGTGGATGGAAATTTACTAAGAGAAAACAGCAGGGTTCAGGGTGATTCTGACTAAACAGACCAAACAAGATTTTTGCTGAAGACAGGCCAGGGGGACCAGACATCACCTGGGGGATGGTGGAGCATGCAGACTCTGATCAGGTATCCAACATGATTGAATATAGAGGATGAGGAGTTCTTGGTAAACTGACTTTGCAGTGTTCTTTTCTGAAGCTGTATTTTACAAGGAAGTGCACAGACTGATCTAGGAGAGGGTCTAAGAGCCTAACTAACATTTAGCCAAGGAAACAATCTTTGCTAATCTACACGTGTGTATGTTCTGGTCAACAATCTGATCCTTGTAAAAAAAGCCAGCATAAAGGATGTGATGGAGAGTGCAGAAGTGCTGGGCACAATCCCAGTGGGACATAGCACATGCAGGTTGTTTCCCTGGGTTTTTGTCAGTTGGCAAATAATCTAAGCACTAGAACTGTGCTCTACTTTCCTTATCTGTGATCTGGGAATCACAATCATTAGATCTACCTCCTAGGGTGGTTCTGAGGCTTAAATGCTCATGAAGTGCTTTGACACGGGCCTAATAAAAGGCAAGCAATGAACAGTATTTATCGTTACAGCAAAAAGTTTTGTAGAACTCTCTATCACCATGAGGTTATAATTTTAAGCTAACACACTACCACTGGCGGCACACTTAGGTATAGGCCACATGAGAAAAGTTTAAAAAATTGAATTTGGAGGTTCTGCTAGTAAGCTAGAAGCTACTTGACAGGCTGTTTTTTGCTGAACTATCTCATTTGATTTTAAGTTTTCCTGTGAAGCAAGGTCAGGCAGAGCCAATAGGCAGAGATATAATGGCACACTCAATAAATACTTGATAAACACATTACAGATACTGTCATTGTGATACTCACTTCTACCTCCACTGCTACTACTGCGATTACTGCCACTAATAATAATAAAAACTGAGACAAAACAATGTCCTGGAATAAAAGCATCTTGTCTCTCATCAAGTTGCCCCAAGGAAAAGGACATAAAAGACAATGTCTTGCTTTGAGTTAAAGTTAACATGTAAGTTTGCACAAACAGTGGATCAAAGTAAGTCAAAGTTTATGCATTTCATAGATCACAAGAGGGGATAAATGTACTGTATTTTCTGTGATAATTTTTCAAATTTTGAAACATTCCTCATACTGTAATATGTGTTTGATAGCATGTTTCAGGTTAATCAGAAGTATATTTTTGTTTGTTTGTTTCTTGCAGGATCATAGGATAATGATGACATATTCTGTAAACAACTAATTTTATTTTACTTTATTTTTCATTTTTTGAGACAGCGTCTCACTCTGTCACCCAGGTTGAAGTGCAGTGGTGTGATCCTGGCTCACTGCAACATCTGCCTCCAGGTTTCAAGTGATTCTTGTGCCTCAGCCTCCCGAGTAGTTGGGACTACAGGCATTCACCACCACACCCAGCTAATTTTTGTATTTTTGGTAGACACGGGTTTTCACCATGTTGGGTTGGCAGGCTAGTCTCAAACCACTGACCTCAGGAGATCTGCCCATGTTGGCCTCCCAAAGTGCTGAGATTACAGGTGTGAGTCACTGTGCCCAGCCTAAGAATTACATTTTAGTTTGAATGAAATGTAATAATGGAGCTGAATTTGGGGAAAATAGCCATTAAACATTGAAAATATGTTTATGTGGGACTTAGCAATAATCCGTAATTTCTTTAATTTAGCATATTTTACTAGTACTGAGTATCCCTGAATATATAACACACATGCAGGCACATAGATCATGTTGTATATCCATACATATTAATACGAACAAAACCAAAAAGCTAAATGTTTAAGACCAAGGGTTAAGAGTCATAAACATAGTTTCTAATTTCTAATTTTTTTTTTAATTTTGCTTTAAGTTCTGGGATACAGGCATAGAACGTGCAAGTTTGTTACATAGGTATACATGGACCATGGTGGTTTGCTGCACCCATCAATCCATCATCTAGGTTTTAAGCCCCATATGCATTAGGTATTTGTCCTAATGCTCTCCCTTCCCTTGTCCCCCACCCCCTGACAGGCCCAGGTATGTGATGCTCCCCTTCCTGTGTTCATGTGTTCTCATTTTTCAACTCCCATTTATGAGTGAGAACATGCGGTGTTTGGTTCTAATTCCTATTTTGCTATCCCAAGAATAGAATAAAAAGGGGCTGATGCCTGCATTCTTTCTGTGAATATCTAGATTGTTCTTGCTTGGTTCTTTGTATGGTTGAGAACATCCTTGTTGCTTCTCTGACTTTATCTCTTACACCCTCCTCCCTTTCTGTTTCAGCCACCTTGGTCTTGCTCCTATTTGAGCACACAGAATGTGCTCTGGCCTTACAAGCCTGACTCTGGTCTCCTATTCCAGGAATGCTATTCTCCAGACACTCAAATTTTCACTGTCTGCCTGTATTTCCTACCACCACCCACCTCCTTACCCTTCTACTAATTTTTTCTCATTGAGCATTTCTTACTATCTGCATGTGGAATTACTTTGCTCATCTGTCTTGCCTATTTAATGAGGGCTCAACAGAGGCAAGAAATCTCAAATGTGTTGTTCTTCCTGATGCAGCCCCAAACCATCAGCAGTACCCAGCACAGAGCAGAAACTCACAACATTTGTTGAATTAGTTCACTGATGATGAAGGTATTGATGTTGTGGCTATCTATAATATAGAGCAAGATGAAGAGGGACATGAAATGATTTTTCTTTTCTTTCTTTTTTTTTTTTTTCTGAGATGGAGTTTTGCTTTTGTCTCCCAGACTGGAGTGCAGTGAGTACAGTAGAATGATCTTGGCTTACAGTAACCTCTACCTTCTGGGTTCAAGCAATTCTCATGCCTCAGACTCCCAAGTAGCTGGGACTATGAGCACGTGCCACTATGCCTGGCTAATTTTGTATTTTTAGTAGAGACAGAGTTTCACCATGTGGCCAGGCTGGTCTTTACCTCTTGACCTCAAGTGATCCACCCATTTCGGCCTCCCAAAGTGGTGGGATTACAGGCATGAGCCACTGCACCCAGCCTGAAATGGTTTTAATGTGTTTATTCTAGCAATGGCCTCAAATGTGAATTTCATTCTGAGATGACTTTGGAAAGAAAGAGATTTCTTAGTTTAGTGCTAGTGGTGGTTTGCCTGAGTGTCAATTCAACATGTAGGCCAGCGTTTCCACCCCAGCAATGAGGAACCCTCTCAGTGGTCAAGGTTACTTTATAAACAAATTAGTTTGCAGCATTCAAGCTAATACAATATCACAAGAATAAAATGTCCAATTCTGACTGGACCAATTAAATTTTATTGTCATTAGATTCCACTTTAAAAACTGCATGTCCTTTAAATTTCCTGTTTCACAAAAGGAAAAGTAGACGCATGGCTTTTCTGAACCTGTCTGAAAGCCTCATTATTTAAGGTTAAAAAATACTAAGTTCCAGAGAAAGGTATAATAAGAGACATGCATCTAATTCAATGAATTTGCAAAGCTCCTCATTTTACCTTATTTAGCTAGGGTTTACATGGTTCAGCTTTTAATTCTACCCAGTACACATGGTTTCTGTTCAAACACACACACACACACACACACACACACACACACTGAGGTGTGGTTTTCAAGGTCCTATCATGTTTAGCAAATATTTCAGACGAAACGATATGTTCATCTGTTACGCTGATTGCCAAGATTACAGCATGACAACAAACATTATTTGGGGGGATAGAAGCTAAAATTACAGCCCACTCTCTCTGCCGTCTGCAATGATGAACAGATGCACATTAATTTTTTGCGGCAATGTCCATTGCTTGGGAGCTGTGGGCTCACAGAGCCTTAGTGTCATGGCTAGGTGTGCCTGATGGCTCTGTGGTGGAGACCATCAAGTCGAGAGTTGCTGATAAAGTCACACATCACGGCCTCTTCTTAGGAAAGCTGCAACAATTAGTGTGTGGGGAAGATGTGAATATGGTAGGAAATGGTGGCAGCATAGACTATTTTTTTCTTTTTCTTTTTTTTTTAACTTATTATGGAAGGCTGCATGAAAATGTAGCAGAGGAAGGTTTTGGCTGTAGATACGAATAGTATGCAGAAGCCAATCCACAATTCCGGAGCAAAACAATATCCACAGAGGTTTCAAGGTTGTCTTATAAGCCCATGTAAAAAGGGAGAAATGTTTACGATTAGTCCCAAGTTTCAAATTGTCTAATTTTGACACAAAGTTTGGGGGAATGTTTAGAAAATTCTGTAGTTTATTGAATTTAATTAGTTTTTAAAATGTGAGCTAGTTTCTTATAATGTCTGAAATTGTATTCTGATAGCAAATAAACAATGGACTTTTTCAAACTGATAATGTTCTCTGTACCATTATATTAGTTTTCTATGATTGCTATCACAAATCAACACAAACTGAGCGGCTTAAAGTAACACAAATGTGTTAGCTAACAGTTTTGTAGCACAGAAGTCTGAATCAAGTCTCCATGGGCTAAAATCAGGGTGCTGGTAGGATGATGTGTGTTTCTGGAACTCTTTGACAGGATCCATTTCCTTGTCTTTTCAGCTTCTAAAAGCCACTTGTATTCCTTGGCTCCTGGCTTGTTCTTTCATATTCAAAGCTAATATTATAGCATCCCTTGGGCCGTGCTTCAGGTGTCACATTGCCTTCTTGACCACAGCCTGGAAACATTCATGCTGTTAAGAATCCTTGTGAATAAATGGGACTCCAGGAATCATCTACCATAATCTTCCCATCACAAGATCTTTAGTTTAATTGCATCTGCAAAAATCCCTTTTGCCATGTAAAGTAATGTATTCAAAGGTTTTTGGAAGTGAGGGACATTATTTCACCTACTAAAACTATATAAGACCTAAATGGTGTTGAGTGAAATCTGCCTCTGTGATTTGAAGTCTATTTATTTGTGAACAGTTAGTGTTTAAAGATAACACCTTTGGACTTAGGCAGATTTCAGTTCAAAACCTGAATATGTCATTCATTCATTTATCAAATACATATTGACTGAACGCCTATTATGTGCTAGCTTTGTTCTGATCACTGAGAATATTACAGTGAATAAGACAAATTTGCTGCCCCAGACATTTATATGGCGATGGGGATGCAGACAGCATATAAATAAAGAAATATATCATGTAATATCAATTAGTGATAAATACCATAAAGATAAATGCTAGTGCAGGCTTATAATGTCCAAGCATAGAAGTCACTATGTCAGTCTAGCCATTTGTATAGTCACTCGTTCATTTATTCATTCATTAATGTAACCATCAGACTTGTCATTGGGACCTTTATGGTGAATAGGAAATTATAAAAGAGTTTTAATATACCACCTATCCTTTAAGCATCAATATAAATCTATGAGATTTTTTTCCCCCAATTTTCAGGATAAGAAAACTGAGGCTTAAAGAAGTTAAATGACTGTTTATACTACTTTTTATCACGTAGCAGGCAATTAAATGACTACAGAGTTTTAGAATGTCATTAAACTTGAACTTTTTAAAAAACTGTCTTTATTTTTTTGCCTAAGCAAGTAGTGATCCCCTTGCAAATAGTAGAAGGGAAAGTAAAGCTTGGATTGGGGCTTCAAACTCTTTAGTCTTCAATTTCGAGAAAATACACTTTCTTTGAGCTTCCACTAATTTTCTTTTGATCATTGTGGGGCTATTCTATCTTTGATCAATCATTTAAATCTGTGTTTACACAGGCTGAGCAAAGGGAAGAGTTAGACAATTACCCGTGCCTTGGAACTAATTTAAACAGCCTATTTAGGGCTACGGCTCATCTTCTGTGATTTCATTCTCCCTGCTCAGATACAGATGCTGAGTACACACAGGCTGGGTGAAATGAAGGAGAGGAGCAAGATCAGAGAATCCGTGAAAAACAAGTCTCACAATGAAGTGTTTTGTTGTTGCTGTTGATGATGTCCTTTGTGATAGTAGTAGTGGTGGATATTCTTTCTTTTAGGGGGAAGCCTATTTGTTCTTTTGGTTGATTAGACAAGCCTCACTGGCTGTGTACATTTATCACTTGAATGTGTTTATCATAAAATATTTGGAGAGAATTTGGATATAAATAAATTTTCAGTCTCTACAGAGGAAAAGTATTTAGCAGATGAGCCTCCAATTGACTGTTATCTTTAATATCTATTTGATTATGTATGTATTATATATATATTTCTTACCTTTAAGCTATGGCTATTTTTTCTTTGTTTTCCTGGGCAGAGGTTGATTTGCCAGCTCAGCTTGACGTGAGCACTGGAACACACTCTGCAGCGGAGTGAATGAAGCCCTTGCAGTGAATGATGGCCTCTGCATCAAGTCTGCTCCATGTCTCCCCTACTGCAGCTGTGGCCCCAGCTCTTGGTGGAGAAGCATTGTGACACTTCCATCATAAATGCCTAGTTGTAACACTGTCCTCATAGCTTGTCACTACCTCCTTGTGTCCATGCCTGAATGTCTACTTTAACAATTTCTTTATGCCCCGGTTTCTCCAAACCTTGGCCTTGGCTTTGACTTGCTCTCAGACAATGGACTCCTGCCCTTCTACCTGCTGCTATGCCACATTCACTTCTGTGGGTGGCCAGCCTGCCCGATTCCATGTTAGCCTCCTAAATTCCTTGAAATTTCTCTTTCTTGATCCCTCTGAGTCATACATTTTTTAGAACACTGTGTCCTGTCTTCCTACTTAGAGTTTATTTTTTCTGCTACATCTGGGTTTGACCCAAACACCCCATCCCATCGTACCAGAGCTTCTTTTTGAACACCAGCTGAGAATTTTGCTTTTAGAATCTTAAGACCTCACCACTAATGATGCGGTTCTGATGCCTAAAATCGCTAGAAAGTCTGGGCGAAACTCTCAGTGCTTTCACAAACTGGAGGAAAAGCCTCATATTGCATAACAAGAACAGTAAGTGTGTTCTACATTTCTTCTTCCGAACTCACATCTTTGGACCTCCTAGTAAACCACCCCTCTTCCCCAATTTCTACCCTTAGAAGAACTTCAAGGAAAATGCCAATAAATGTGAAGATAGTAAATTAGGAATCCAGGGCAATGATTTAAAATGATGTTTTCCCCTGAAGTGTTGGTATGAGAAAATAAAATTGAAAAGCGGGGAGGGAAGTAACTAACCCAACAGTGATGGAACAGGATTCTGACTGCAATATCCTACTAAATGACACACATAAGGAGTTGGAGCTTTGTAATACCTTTTATATTGCCGCCTGCCATCTGGTTGGCAATTGTTAAGCCTAAAATATTCAGGTAAGCTCTATTTCCTCAAATAGTGCAATGTTATGGGGATTTCAGCAGCCACTCATCTTTTAAAATATCATTATATTTCACTGTTTTCCAGAACAAAGCAAACTATGTTAGCAGAATGTTTGCACAGCACACAGAGTTACCTGGAAGTGCTGGGAAGCATGAGGCAGGAGCTCCACGCTGTGTGAGGATTTGTAGGTGACAGTGAGATATTCTGTTTTCTATTTGAGCCAGGATTTCAGGCTGAGGACTCTCATTTAAGGTGGGTTGACTCATTCCTCCTGAATCCTGAGTGGGAACAGTCCTCCCAAGGAAGAGTAGTTCTTGGACATTCAGCAATAACTATGAAAGGGAAATAAGTATGAAACTAGTGAAGTGAGCTTCTCTTTGTTCTGGACAAAGCCTGCTGGGAAAGTACAGGGCCCATAAAAGTATTTTTCACGTTAAAAAAAAAAAAAAAAAAGACTGTTGATGGTTTTACCATTCTCCAAGAAATGGTGTGGGGTAATAGATATAACTTGACCTTATATCATAAAGTATAACTTGCTTTGACGTATCCATTCTACCAATCACCTAAATTTTTAAACTAGGAGAAGTGCATTTTAAATAAAACCTGAGATTCAAGCATGATGAATGGACAGACTGAAATATGCATAGAAACCAAAATGTCCACATAATCCCCACATCCAAGGAGATAGATTCACTTCTTCATTAATTTGTGCATGCAAACGTATGTTCAGTACATGTTTATGGGCCTATGTCATTTGCCAGGCAAATAGTAAGTTGTTACACCACAAAAATGAAGGTCATACCCCCTTTTCCACAAAAGTTTGTGAAATCAGATTGTGTGAACAAGAGTCAAATTTTAGTTTCACCCTCCAGACTCCTTTCTCTTCATCATTCATGTTCTTTCTCTATGATTTTATCCATCTTCGTGCCTCTAACAAATTTCTATATGCTGACTACTTCACAATTTATATTTCCAATTTACATCTCTCTGGTACTCTAGACACATTTGTCAAATGGCCTCATTTGCATGTCCATCTGGATGTCCCAGAAGCACCTCAAATTCAGCATGTCCCAGAATGAAGTCCTCATTGCCCTTCAAGCATTGCACTCCCACCTGACTTTTCCCTACCAATGGACATCACTCATCCTTGGGTCAGTCAGCACGCAACATCTCTTTATCACTGGTCTTATGAATTCTGCTACCCTATCCTCTATCCATCTCCAGTTCCACTGTCTACAAGTTTGCTTAACCTTTATTCTGGAAAACATTGAGTGGTGCCATATACTTTTCATCCAGTTTCTCCTGATGCCAACATTCTATATAACCATAGGATAGTTATCAAAACTAAGAAATTAACCTTGGCATAATCCTGTTAACTAATCTACAGAACAAATTAGAATGTCAACCATTTTACCACAAATACCATTTTCAGCTCTTTCTTCTGTTCTAAGATCCAATCCAGGATCATACATTGCATGTAGTTGTCATGTATTCTTTCACATTTAGTATTCTCCAATCTGTGACAGGTTTTTAGTCTTTGCTTGTCTTTTGTGGCCTTGACACTTTCAAAGAGTACTGGTTCATTGCTTTTTACAATATTCCACTATTTGAATTTTGCTGATGTTTTCTCATGGTTGGTACAATATTAGAAATTACTGGGAAGGACACCAAAGAGATTTTGCATCCTTCACAGTTCATGAGAGCAGTTGGTATTTGAGATTGACACGTGTTCCTCACTGGTGATGTTATCTCTGATCCCTTGGTGAATGCAGTATCTACCAGAATTCTTCATTGCACAGTTACTTTATTCCCTTTGTAAATATTTGTGGAGAGGAATATCTTGTTTCTGCTTAAACTTCTGCCCATTTTTTTGAGTATTCATTAGTGGTTCTTATCTGAAGAAATCATTACTGTAAACTTCTAACGGTGGTTTTCTCTTTCCCCCATTCTTTTCATGTTTGTTAATTGGAATTTTTCTTCAAGGAAGAATGGTCTACTCTTCCATTTATTTAAGTATTCATTTATTTATTTTTATCAATGTGAACTCATGGCTGTTATTTTAGTCTTTGTTATTTTTTCACTTTTCTTGTTGCTCCAGATTTAGTTAATGTGAACTCTTTGAAGTTGGCTCTTTGGTGTTTTAATGTTACATATCTCTCTTTTTTAAAACTTTTTTTTTTTTTACTTTTCAGCATCAAAATATGCTGAGGACTCATATTTCCCATTCTTAACACTGAACTCTGCCGGCTCTTATTCTCTGTATTGATGAATAGTATTTGTTTTTTGTATTGATGAATGGCATTTAGAAACCAATATCTTGGTGCTGGGTGTGCTCATTGTTACTGTGGGTTAAGTGCATCTAGTCCCTCTAAGTGATGGGGCTAGGAAATGCATGGATGTGCACTAACTCATACATAAACACAGCCAAATCTATGTATTTTTCTATCTTTCCATATATCTGCTGTATATTTTTAAATCCCATAAGTACATATTGATAGCTTTGACTCTATTCAGCACCACAGGGTTTATTCTAGTCTCCCTTCCTTCTCTTATTTGAAAGCTCTTTCTCCAAATGAGAAATCTGGCATTCATCATCTGTAATTTCTTTATTTATTTAACCCTAATATGCAAGTAAAGTTGTTTCATACTTGTGTAATCCTTAATCCTGTAAGGAAAAAACTAAAGTACAATGTTGATGTACAGTTAGTTTTGTTTTTCTTCCTATAACAACCTATGGTATAAACTAAGATTTTCTTATTTCTCTGCTGGTTGGACCACTGAAACTGGTATTGCCAGTGATTTTTTTTTCACCTTGGATACATTTTTCACATGGCAGTCAGATTGATTAACTTAAAAATCAGATTCTGTTGCTCTGCTGCTTGAGGTTCTCTGTATCTCCCTTGAACCCGTAAGACAAAGGCTCAAGTGTTTGTTACTACATGTAAAGTTCTTCCCAATCTGGCTCTTATCTCATCTTTTCATTGTTAGATTTTTAGCTCTTGCACTAAACGTGATTCAGAAATCCATATACGTTCATTGACTAAAAAGAAAGACATGCAACTTTTGATTAATAAAAATGCTCTGAGAGTAGTAAATCAGTGATAAGTTGCCTGGGAGGTAAAAAATATTTTTGAAAAGCTTGGAAACAAGGGAAAACATAAATAAGATTGGTTGCTTGTCTACCATGAATCAAGTACGTTATGAAGGTCATCTTTTTAACCCTCCTAGCAACTGTGAAAGTGGCACAGTTAGTGTTGCAGATGTTGTAATCAAAATGGACCTGAGTTTAATCCCAGTTTGCTACTTGATAACAACATCTAAAACCTAAGTTGCTGCTGTTGCCCTTGCCCCAGCCTCCTTCCCTAGGTTGGTTCTAAATGGAGGGTCAGAACAGCTCAGGTGTGACCTGAGTCAGGAAGGATAACAGTACATTCATCGTGGGCATGTGAACAGCCAAAATAAAAAGAAAGGCCAATTGCAGTGCCAGAAAAACCAACTTTGTCTATATCAGTCTTTTCCCTGGCTACTTTTTTATATATGTATTATGTACACTGTAAAATGTATATAAAGACATTTTGTGATATAATAGAGCAGAAAGGACACAGAAATCAAAACTAGAAGGTTCGTTCTGCTTTCGACTGTATATGCCTTACCAGCTATGTAACCCCTATTATGCCTTTTCATCTTCTTGACCCTTAGATTCTTCCTGTCTAAAAACTAAGGAGTTAAATTTGATCTCTTATGCCACTTCCTTCTCTTTGCCTCTCATTTTCCCTAGCTTTGACTACCACCTATACTGCTACCTCTGACATTCATTTACTTTTACTTTCAAAATGGATGTATAAATGCGTGAGATGCTGTGCCTATGAAATTCAATGAAGGGAGGAAGGGAGGAACAGTGGAGGGAGGTAGAGGAGAGCAGAGGTGACTATGACCTTCCAGCTTTAAGTCTGTATCACCACCGTGTTATTGAATGTTTCTTAAAAATATCATAACTTATTCACTGTATTTGTGATACAGGGTTATCTACTAACCACACAGATACTTCCCTGAAGTTAATCAGGCAATTTTCAATTGTATGATGCCTATTACTTGGCCAGCTGTATGTATCTTGGTTAAAGATAAAACCAAAAGAAGAAATAGAATCAGATTTTGGCACGGAAAATTTTTGCTAGGCATGAAGAGTAGCTCTGATGTCAGGCAAATTATGAATCACATCAATTTGTAGAATGTCTTTCCCTGTGCTATTTCAAAACTGAGTCCACACCTTCAACCCCTTCATCATTTAACTGAACTCTTAGAAGGTGAGATGGACTATATTTCCCCCTTGAGAGCTGTTTTCACATTTTGTCAGATTTTTTGTACAGTTATATAACATTTTCAGTTTTGTCATTGTGTATCACAGCACAACTTTTGCAGAATATGGAGCGTACAGCTCACATGTACATACTGCTGCCTCTGCTAAGTTGCCCCATATGTTCAAAACTCATATTTTATAGCTATTTCAAGATAAGGAATTTTCCTTTGTAAATCAAAACCAATGTCAATTTTAGACTGACCACATCAAATCATCATTCAAAATTAAGCACCATACTCTTCTTAAAATGTTTAGTTATGACTTTGTCCTTATTTTTGATGTTTTGCATTTCTTCTGTCTCACTTAATCCATAAAACTTCTGAATTACTTTGATGTGGAATTTTGCTGTGTTATTATGATATTTCCAGAGTACTCAGAAATACAGACACCTGTTTTGTTGACTTGTAATGCAACCTGAAAACAGAAACACAGAGCTGGGTTGCACTCATGATTTCAGCACCAAGGACAGTTCTTCTATTGGTCTTTCTATTGGTGTATGCCAGTTAGGGCTGTGAATGGTTACAGTACTGTGGTACCAATTCAGATACATTGCAATACTTAAGATAATAGAAAAATACTTCTAATGGTAATATACCTTAAATCACCTTTTCATCTCTCAGAGGCTCTTAAGGCAAGGCACTGATGTTCTTTCAGTTGAAATAACGATGTGAAGGTCCTTGTTATTTAAGACTTCTAAATAAGCCAGATTTACCAATGTCAAATTACTGGTGAGTCGTTTGACCCCATATTTATTTCTAATTTCCACAAGCCGTTGGTAAGAGCTTCTGTAAATCAGGTTGCCATTGATCTTGGCTCCCACTTGTGTAATTCTAAGATGAACTGCCTATGATCAACAGAAAAAGACTACTGCTCTGAGAGAACGCCTGCCGAAGGAGGTCTGAGGATGCCCTGGGAACATGCATGGTTATTAATTATCAAAGGAAGAATGAGGCGATGCTGGTCTGCATAAATTGGGTAGAGGAGAACCCTAATAAAAATCTATACATCAGGAAATGTGAGAGCAAATGGTGGCAAATTTTGGCCTTAGAAGACAGATTAGGGAAAATGATAAGCATGGCTATAATAGGCAATCACTTAAAACTATTGATTTAATTAAAAGTAAGTGCATATCCACGTGCAAGGCACTTAAATGATTCTCACAGTCAGACTTCCTGTATTTTATGATATTTTTATTTGAGTTCTCTGTGTTCTTAGCTGAAGGGAAGGCTCTTTAACCTCCCCCAGGGCTTCATCTATTTCCACATGCAATGAAAATACTTGTGAGCCAGTCATCCTTTTCCAATGTTGACGTCTTCACGTTACTGTGGTCGTCCTTGGAGGTGGGTACAAGGGGAAGCCTGCGAGTCTGAGAACCATATAATAATAAATGTTCATTGCATCCCTGTAAGACAGTCACTGTTCCTGCTTCCTGTCTGTTATCGCAGGTAAAACTAACAACGTTTCTGTGAGATAAATACTAAGAGAAAGGGTTTTTTCTCCTTTAGTGGGAACAGGAAAAAGATATAATGATTGTAAGGAAGGAGAATGAAGTTAGAAATCAGACTCTGCTTCTCACTCTTCATGAAAAACTGCAAGGCGGGGGAGTTGCTTACTCCATCCGAGTTGCGGTTTTGAGACTGTAGTTCATATAGTTCATATCTTGGTGTAGGTGGGTCTCTTTACACTTAAGACAGAATTCAAGAGATTTGACTATATAGCAAATTGCTGTGAATGAATTTTGCTTTTCTATCAACTCATGTTTCATATTTGAGATTCATTTTTATTAGGAAAAATCTCTCAGAAGTATTTTTGAAAAGGAAAGTGTTAGATGGTGGTTAAGGTATATGTGCCAGGATACTGGACATTAGTTGTTTACTGTCCATGGCAACATTTGTGTCCCTTAATCAATTCTCCTGCCATATTCAGGGATTTTTAGGCTACCTTCCTTCATCTCAGCCCAGATATTTGGGATATTCCATGTTTTCACACTTTTGCTTTAAGAAGGCATTGGATCTGGGCGCAGGGGCTTGTGCCTGTAATCTTAGCACCTTGGGAGGCTGAGGTGAGAGGATCACTTGAGGCCAAGGGTTCAATAAGGCATTGGCATAGAATGGCTAAGCACATGGTGGTATCCAAACACATGCTATGGAGCTGAAATTGCATCCTTCTTCTGGGCATTGCTTCCACATCTGTAAAATGGAAGGCATAGCAGGTCCCAAGTTCACGGGACTGTTGTGAAGTGGGTAGCATCCTGTCTACTGCTTACTGAATTTATTTTGTCCTCTGGGCCTGTCAGGTCTTTGGTATTCTAACAAGAAAAGGGGCCAAGAAGCTGAGCTCCACAAATATTATTTGTGATTATTCAGATACTTTGCTTCCCTTTTATTGTTATCCTACGGTTAAGGGGCTACATTACAGTGAATATAAGCTTCATGTCCCAACAGATGCTTGCTGCATTTACGAACCATGCTAGAGCTGTCAGCGGTAGGCGCTTACCTCCCTTGTGGATCCAGTCATGTAGTGCACTGTATTCCCTTTAACAAGTATCTCTAAATTTCAAAGAGCCTTGCAAAATAGAAATGACAATGTTCAAATTTATCAATTCTATCAGTTAAAAATTTTATCAATTAAACATTTTACACATAAAGTTGACTTAGAAAGAGTAATTTTCACATTAAGTTGTTCCAGTAGTTATTAAAGTTTAAATCTACAACCAAAAACATAGAATGATATCGATTAAGTTTTCAGACTTCCATTCTTTACTCTGAGGGAAGGGGTAACACAGGGAAACTTACTGGGTGTGCATCATTTGTCCTAGATAACCCTATTCTGCAACGTTTTTTCTATTCAACAGTGTCTTCTACCTTTTGTTTTTTGTTTCTACATACTCTCCAGAGTTCTCACCATCCCCACATTTCAAACTACTCTCTGATTATTAATTTGTGCTAACTTACAAATGACTAACATCAGCTTATCAATAACATACCCTCAATAATAGGTCAAGGTCAATCTTAGAACATATATGGTAGTATATTTTCTGCAAGTCTCATTCAACATCAGACCATATTAAAATATCCATTGTGATGCAAGTTATTAATAGAATACAGGTGTTCTTTGTTTTCTTGCTAGAGTGTCTAGATCTATTATTTAGTGAAACACTCATGAACCAACAACCAACTGCAATGAATAGCAGTCTCAGCAATTAGCAGTCATGAAACCTTGTAGCTTACCATTTGCATTCTGTTATGCAGTAGGTAGATGAAGGTAGAGAGTATGTGATAAGGCACATTTTTGTTAGAGTTTCTCTTCTCGTATTATGCGTGTGATTGCCTCCTGGTAAGGAAATTGGATCTACATTAAATACTTTTGAAGTGCTGCTCTCTCCTTATGCCAACCTCCATTTCTGTGTCTTAATTGTCTTTCCTGTGCACCAGAGGGCCTTATATTTTCCCTCTTCTGCTCCAACTTCATTATCCAAAACTATACGTCAGTGTATTTACTTCTGGGCTGCATTTTCTTTTCAGAATTTTTTTTCACTTACTTCACAGTGCTTATTTATTTGCAAATATTTCATAACCAAGATCAGCCTAAGTCATCCAATGTTCAGGCTTTTTTTTTCTCAATAACTGATATCCACACACAGTCAGTTCATGAAGAGTGTTATTCAGTGAAAAAGCTTGGAATTTTAGTATGTTGGCAAATTATCTAATCATTCCTAAGTTGATTTAGTTCATTAGCATTACAGAAAGGAAAAGGTTTGTCTGATCTTTCTTAATTAAATTTATCTAAATGAATTTGTATCACTACCTCCCAATATGTAACATCACATCCTTTAACTTGTGAGAATCTCTTCTAATTCGCTCAATTAATAAGAATTTAGATTCAAAGGATAGGTTGAAGTTTTCACGTTACCCTGAGGAATAGAGGGGAATGAGTTCTAAGTTATGTGAGGTTTTAGAAATCTTATAACATGTATTTTAAACCAAATGCAGCAGTTAATGCTGAGGCAAAGGTGATGTGTGGTGCTCCTTACATATGCCGTGGGAAATTCCTGTTTTATACTGTTACCTGAAGTAGCCTTGCCCACCATCCCACCTGCCCCTTTGAATTCTACATATGTTCACACACCAGGTCGTTTTGCTTCTCTGTAAGAAGCTGTATTAGTCCATTCTCACTTTGCTGTGAAGAAATACCTGAGACTGGGTAATTTATAAAGAAAAGAGGTTTAATTGACTCACAGTTACGCATG
The DNA here is from genome assembly GCA_004027835.1 of Alouatta palliata. Lineage (NCBI taxonomy): Eukaryota > Metazoa > Chordata > Mammalia > Primates > Atelidae > Alouatta > Alouatta palliata. Next base: position 23,953 of record PVKV010016236.1, read on the forward strand.
GCAGGGGAGGCCTCAGGACACTTACAATTATGGTGGAAGGCACCTCTTTACAGGGCGGCAGGAGAGAGAATGAGAGCCAGCAGGGGAAATGCCAGGTGCTTATAAAACCATCAGATCTCCTGAGGACTCACTTACTATCACGAGAACAGCATGGGGGAACCATCCCTGTGATTCAATTACCTCCACCTAATTCTGCCTTGGACATGAGGGGATTATGGAGATTGTAATTCAAGGTGAGATCTGGGTGGGGACACAGAGCCAAACCGTATGAGAAGCTTTTAGCACTTATCCTAGCTCACAATGAACTCTTCTTTCTTCTAATTTTTCTGACACTTATAGTCAGAATCATGCAACTTAGCACAATAACGTCTTGTGCTGACCTTTGATTGACTAGCATCTTCTATGTCATTCCAGGCTTTTCATGTCCTAGACAAAATTATGTATGTGAACTAAATATTCTACTTTTTACATTTTCCAGTGGCTAATATACGGTGATTCACATTCATGAATATTTGCTGCTTGAGTCCATGTAATTTCTGACTATGGATCCTGAAGATATCATTGGTTAAAGTTATATTAACTATTTTAGTGGCCCTTCATATTATCTTGTATTTGCTCAGTGTCCAAATTAAGTTTTTTTCTGATTGTTTACCCACCCTCCACAAATAAATATGCACAAACAAGCAGACATTTACTCTGAAGAAGTCCAGGTACCCTACCTAAGCTGCATGCCAAAGAATTATTTTAAACAAGACTTCCAGTTTTCCCCTCTGATATCATCAAATAAGTTTATGTAGATATTTCTTCTGAAATAAAGCAAAGAAAGACTTAAAAGCATATGTACCTAAACATATGGAACATGTCCTCATATCTACCAAAAGCTCTCAATGTTATCGATTTAAAAAATATGACCTGGAATTGAGATCTGTGTTCATTGTAGAACAAACTTCAAATCTGTATTTTTGTGGTGAGACAAATAGAAAACTTCATCTTTAAGCAATAAATATCTCTGGCAGATTCTCTCTACTTCAGCCATTCAAAGTCATTCCTCGTTTCCAAAATTTGTAGAAAAGCTTCTGAGCAAATTATTTCTAAAATGACAGACTTTTCTCTGTACTTCAAAAACTATATATTGCATGCCTACTCTAGGCATGGCATTGTGTTAATTGTACCATGGATGATGTAACGAAGACTAAAATACCACCCATATCTAGGGTGACTATATAGTTTTTTACCAAACTCAAACAGTCTTGAGAGCGAAAGGGGAGCTGTTAGAATCCTGCTGGGCTGATGGGCATAAATGAAATTCTGCATGTGAGGTCACCCTGTACATCTGTGTCAATTTCTTATGGCTACTTTAACAATTACCACAAATCTGGTGGCATGAAGTAACATATATTTATTCCGTCACAGTTTCAGAGGCCAGAAGTCCAAAATCAGTATCACTGAGCCAAAATCTCCATGTTGACTGTCTGTGCTCTCTGGGGACTCTCGGGAGAGTCCTTTTCTCCTCTCTTCCAGCTTCTGGCAGCTGCCTGCTTGCCTTGGCTTGTGCCCACATCACTCCAATCTCTACCTCTGTGGTCGCATTGCCTCCTCCTCTTCTGTCTTCATGAAATCACGCTCTACCTCCGTCTTTCGGGGACACTTGTGATGGTGTTCAGGGCCCACCCAAATAATCCAGGGCAGTATCTCCATCTCCTTGTTAACTTAACCACATCTGCAAAGACTCCTTTTCCTCATATAAAGTGATTTACAAATTCCAGGGAAAAGGCCTGATATCTTTAGAAGCTATTATTCTGCTCACCACAGTATTCCCATCTTTTAAAATTAGACACCTCCTCAGGAAGTATTGTGATTCAGTGACACATGAGTGATATGGACAATATTGTGCTGTAGAAGAAACACATCACTTGACCTTGAGGCAAACTTACCTTTAAAGAACAGGCAGAATTTGGAAAAATACAGAGGAATGCATTGCTGACGGTACAGCACAAATAAAGGTTTGGAGGAGGGGCTAAGCAAGGATGTTGGGGAGACAAAAAAGGAGACCCCACCTTGGCTTGAAAACAGAATTCATGCAAAAGCAGCAGGGGAGAAAGTCAGGTTGGCATCAGAAGGCTGATATTTCCTTATTCCAGGCTCTCCTCAATCTTCTACTTTATTTGCTTGAAAACTCTCTTTCTCCTTAATATCTCAGTCAGTTCATCTCTATACCTCCATGATCCTTCATTTCTTTTCCCCTTTGATAATTTCCGATGCTCTGCTTCTGGACTCTTCCTAAGTTCTGCCAGGGTGATTTCTCTCCCTCTGTACTGCTGTTCCTGTTCCTTGGCTTTGTAGCTCTTCTGTATCTGACTGTGAGCTCACTGAAAGAAAGGACTGTGGCATATGCATTTTTGTGTCTCCAGAATTTAATTCGCCCAGGGAGCAATTTATAAGGGGTGAATGAATGGGTTTGGAGATTTATACCAAGGACCCCAGGACTTCACTGAAAGTCTTTAGTGATAGTGCTGGTGTTAGTGTTGGTGGTGGTGGTATTTAATGATTTTCGCCAGATAGGAATCCCTTCCTTCCTCCTCTTCCCATTGGCCTACTCTTCATCACAAACAAGTATGAAGCTCCTCAGGCGCCATCTAGGTCACTAATAATTTTAGACCTTCATCCACTTGGGAGTAAGTACTGAAATCCTCCCTAATAAAAAGCTAGGCACAAAATATTCTTTCTGAAGGTATTCAGAGATGGTGTAAATTATTTTCTTCTGTCAATTTCAGGTATGTTTGGTCTCACTTTCTCATATGTATTAACCCACTTTTAATAATCCACCCATTTTCTCTTGTTCTGTCTTTAGGCAATTAGGAAATAAGTGACTGGCTACTTGTTCTTGATAACCCACGGATGATGTTGGTTTCTGGTTGCTCTAATTATAGGTGACTTAAGTAGAAGAAATCAGGTGCCTGCCCATTAGTAAGCAAGGTGATGTTCACAAGCTGCTTTGCCCCTATTGACCTTGAAGCCTCAACCCCAGCAGCTTCCATTAAAGCCAGGTATTAACTACTAGTGCAGCACAGTGGAAGGAACCAGAGGAACCGTTCTTTGGGTTCCAGCAACAAATTACTTCTGAATGAAACGTCTGATTAATGGCTCCAGAGTTGCCTCTTTGTTTTGCATAATTAAGTTTCATGGAGAGTTTACAATTAATAGACTTGCTATCACCCAGGTGGAAATAGCCAACATTTATTTGGCCAGCAGCCTTAGAAAGTGCTGGGTGGTGAGTAAGAAGCATTTATGAGGAGATTAGGTGCATTTGGGTCATAATTGAATAAGGCTATACTTACTTTTCAATAAAAAGCTACAAATAAGATGATCTCATGGTACTTCCCTAAGTCCCCTTTCATTTTTTTTTCCCCCTGCTGATCTGGGTCTAAGAATTCCCTTCTCTAGTCAAATAATGGCCATAATACAGAGAAATTTGTAGTTATGCATAAAAGTTGGCTGTTTCCTCTTTCTACACCTCCAGCACATAGCTTGCTTTATAACATTTATTATGGCCACTTTTGTTATCACACAAGCAGTCAGATATGCAATGCAGATGTCAAGTAAACCCTAGACTCTTGGACCTGCCTGAGAAGAAAGTCTAGATTCATTGGAACCACTGGGAGACAACAAAGTGTCCAGTACTTTGTTGCTGGTGAGCAAGCCAGGAATCAACCATTTGTCTATGTCAAGAGGTTAAAACATGACCAGAAAATGTTATTTTTAGAGGGTTTTTTTTTCCCTGTAGAATGACATTTTTCTGACACAGTCATTCCTCTGACCAATATCATTTTGATATTAAGGCAGAGAGACCAACAGTAGTCACTGCAGGGATGACATCCTCTGTTCTGGTCAAGTTTTCCTTGGGTCAATAGAATTTTAAAAATGAATAATAGCAACTAGTTGTATGGAGTTTTCTACATGCCAGGTATTTTTCTATGATATTTACTTGAATACATTTATTTAGTGAAGAATCTGCTCCAAATATTTGATGACTGTTACCATTTTCTGTCTTTCTTACTTCCTTATTTTAACCATCTCTCTCTTCCTGAATTTATTTATTTCCCCTCTGCTCCTTTCTCCTGCTCTCCTTCCTTATCTTTGTTCTTGGCTGTCTTTATACTATGTCTGGGATTTGATCAAGAGAGCAAGAGAAAGCAGTATGAAACTTGGAGAACACAATTCAAGGCCTGGAACTACCATTAGACATGCATGTGATTTCGAGCAGGTTGATGAATCAAATTGGGCCCTGTGTTATTTATAAAGAAGAAAGAAGAAGGAGGAGTAAGAGGAGGATGAGGAAGGAAAGAAGAAGAAACAGGGAAAGAAGGAGAAGAGGGAGACTTAGGAAGAAGAGGATGAGGAATTAGAGAAAGAAGGGGAGGAGGGAACAGTAATAATATCTATTCTTCCCATAGTAAAATATCGCCATAAAAATCAAAGGAGACAGGACCTATGAAAATCCTCTGTAAATTGTATAGAGCTCTACAAATTCAACTTTTCTTTGCTGACCTCTTAATGGATATTTTAATGAATTTTACTAGGATTTCGAGCCAGGCGTATGTTGTTTAGGAGAGAGAGAGAGATCATGCTCTGGACAAATTGGGTGCCTCGTTATGCTCTTACCAGGAGGAAAATGCTGCCATTCCTGGATAAAAACACATTTGTCTTGCAAATTTCTGTAATGAACAGATTTGGGGATAAATACTATATAATCTGTGATGACAGTTCTCTCATTTCTTTTTTATTAGTTCAGTTTTCCCAGCATCTGAATCATATAGCTACAGAACCTCCATAATCATTAAGGCAGCTGAGATGTATGCATTTTTTTGTCCTTTCCTTGGCACATCACAGAGTCCCCAGTCAGTTCCTTGTTACAGGGCCTATGTTCTAGTAGTAGTTAAATGCACCTGTATAAGAATGTCAGAATAGAAAAGAAAAGAAACAGCAGGCTGCATGGCCTTTGTAGCAGTGTGCCATTTTCACAACTGACCTTTACCTGGGTATTTTTAAATACCCAGATATTTTTAAAACTCCCTGGGTTTTACTTGGAACTTGTGGAGAATTTGCTTTGCACTAAACATCACTTTGCTTAAAATAAAATAATCTCAATGGAATATAATGTGGTTGTGATAAACTCTAACTCTCCTTATTCTCTATCTCTTTTACCTTTGTCTTTTTCTAGGTAAGTGACATTTGATTATTGTCTTGAGCTTCTTCAGGAGAGACTTCAGAAGGCTACCTAATTGTCAATCCCATTGGAAGGAAGTCTTTGGCCAGTTCCTATTCATCCTTCCCGGGTGGTCCCATTCCATCTTTTGACTCCTGCAGCATGGCGGGGCACATGGAGGTATGACTGTTCACTGTTAATGAGTTTGCATCTGTTCATGGTAAAATAAATGTGAGTTTTGGATCGGTGTCAATGATACAATTATGAGAAATTCCTGGGAACTGAATGCCAAAAAAACCATCATTTTACCTCTGTACGTCAACTTATTGTGTGGATTCTCATGAATTCTATGTTAATCTATTTACTAAGAATGAACGTCAACAAAGCATCTAAGTGAATTATAATAATTTCATTTCTACTAATGACATCACAAGTAAGTTCTGCCTTTTTTGTAATAGAAGAAAACAGTCTTAAATGTATTTTGTTTATATACCTGTTGAATACATGGTTGGGTCTGAGAAAAGTCAATCTACCTTATTCCCGAATTACAGTGTTCCACATGCTTCTACACAGAGTTGGAAGCAACGTATAAAATGTCAGGAAAATAAAAGCACAGAGGGACAATGGGTGATGCAGTTCTGTTAAGTGAAATTAACATTTACTCTGTGTCTGTCATTTTTGGTATATTGAAGCATCATTTCATAAAAGTTACTGCGGAACTATTCTATCGCCTCTAGGATCAGAGTCTGTAATGGAATTGTTGAGTGGGCTTCCAGAATTATGAACCTCACACTACAGTACCTGTGTGTGGGGTCTTTTCATTCAGGTGATTGTGAAGGCCAAACATGGGCTAATTGAGAATGACTGGAATCTGCACCAGAAGCAAATAAACAGCTAATTGCAGACCTCAGTCTAAATAAAACACAGACAGGACAACAGTGTATTTTGAGTATTACTACCGGAAATCCCCTCCCTCTGCCAAAATGATGAAAACGTTACCCAAATGAGGCTAAAGAAAATTTCTCACTCTGATTCAGGCAGAAGACGTGTTCTTCATTCATAATCCTAGTTCTGTATCATTTATGGACACATTTTTACATTCTATGACAGTTTATGTTCTTTATTAGGTTAAATACATGGAGCATCTCTCTTTACTTATTAGGGATAATTTTCAGTAAAACTAAAATCATGATTTTCATATAGACCAAAAATAGATAATCATTAAATATTTTATTGAGTTAAAATTTTTAACTCATTAATGAGGAAACCTGGAATAAGTTATATTTGTTTCAAAATGTAAGTCAAAGAAATGCAAATATATATGAAATACAGCACTATTGACTGTGATTTGCAAATGGTTTTTTCCATGAATTTGGGGGACGTCAACTGAGCCTATACCAGAGGAATTTGTTTGCATGTCTTTATACAAGAACTATTTTGCACTGCTATCAATTATCTGTAATATAGAAAGTAGTAAAATAGGTCCAAAGCAAGGAACATCTAGCATGAAATAACCCAAGCCAACCAGCAGTCCTTGGGGATGCTCTGACTATGGAGTGGTCATTCTTGGGTTTCTTTACCTCTCTAGTAAACTTGCTTTTACTTGAAAAAAATAAATCCAGTAAGATATGCTCTAAACAATGCATGTTTTTTCACTGAAGATGTCTGGTAATCTTTCTTGCTTTTTTGTGATTTCCTTACACACTTAAGAGTACAATAGGAAGTTGTCATCCACTATACTTTCAGATTCTGTCTATGCTCCGGTGCAAAATCTAAAATGCCAGCCTTCCTTGAATTTTGTAAGAGCATACCCACTTTAGTTTTGTGTGACTCCTGGAATACCTAGTTTTACCACTTCTATCAATTAAGAAATTTTTAGTATTTACTTGGAGAAGTGTAGGTTCTTAAGAAATATTTTTTTCAACAAATGAAGAGACCTTTAAAGCTATGCATTAACTAGATGTTCCTTACTCTTTGGTTATTTACTGAATGACATTATAAAAATATACCCCCAGTGAAAGAAGTTGGGTTTAAAACTTTCTGTTTGCAGACTGGGCACGGTGGCTTACGCCTGTAATCCCAGCACTTCGGGGGGCCAAGGCAAGTGGATCACCTGAGGTCAGGAGTTTGAGACCAGCCTGGCCAACATAGTAAAACTCCATCTCTACTAAAAATACAATAATTAGCTGGGCAGGGTGGTAGGCACCTGTAATCCCAGCTACTCTGGAGACTGAGGTAGGAGAAGCACTTGGACCCAGGAGGCAGAGGTTGCGGTGAGCCGAGATTGCACCACTGCCCTCCAGCCTGAGCGACTAGAGGGAAACTCAGTCTCAAAAAAAAAAAAAACAGAAAGAAAGAAAAAAGAAACTTTCTGTTTGCAGCAGTTTTGCCCTTGAAACATTTTTGTGCATATTAATTCATTATCCTTTTTCGTGTGGCATCATGCAGACCTCACACCTGGTTTATGTCAATAGAATTGTCATGCAGCTGTAGCACGTTATATAAGCCATGTGATGGGTTGTTTCAAATGTAGGTGTGAATCAGGATGTCTAATTTATCAGGTTGGTCCACCTACCCAAATAAGTAAAGACTGGAAAGGAAAAGAGGTGGCTCAAGTTGAAGAGGAGGAGAAGGCAGGCGCCATCCAGCAGTGGTAGAATTCTTTCTGGTGCAGCCTTGTGACTTCAGCCCCTGATCTCAAGCACCAGGGGAGGCTACTGGTCTGTTCCATATGTGGGTGTATTGCCTCCCAGCAGATGTGTGAGAGTCATTTCTGCATGTCCCCATTTGCCTCTGCAGAACACTGCTTCATGCTGTTGTCAGTGATGAAAATCCCTCTCGGTGGTCTAAAGCTATAGTACCACATGGACCCACAGTGATGACTTTTTCAGGGACACGTACTTCCTTCCACCACATCCCAGAAAATCATATCATTTTCACTGTGAGCAGCTCTCACTGAGATTCCCTTAACTCTTCTCACACAGAAGATCCAGCTGTGCTACTAAGAGAAGTTTGAAAGTGAAAGACCTGCTGCAATATTTTTCTTCGTCACAAACCATCTGGATGCTTTTCTGTGAGGTCTTTTTTTTTTTCTTTAGGACGTAAGGGTAATATGCTCAAAGAGAGCAGACTCTTAAACCAAAATCTCTCACCTGCATCCTCAAGCCTTAATGGGCACCTGTGTGCTGATGGATTTACTGTGTGGGGTTCTCTTCCAGATCAAACCTTAAGATCACTGTTGTGTGATGTAGCTCAGCCTTGATCTTCTCTTCTTTGGGGTAAATTGGAACCAGACAGTGTCACTGGCTTGACTGAGATGTTGAAGGTGACCATGGGTGGGCTGAGTACAGAAATCAGATCTGTTTACTCTTTTTTTTTAGTTTTCTTATATTATTTTATTTTATTTTACTTTAAGTGTATACTATATCTAGCATTTCTCCCCATATTATCCATCCCCAGCCTCCCCACCCTCCGCTTTCCCTCCCCTACACCCCCCAACTGCCCCCAGTGTGTGATGCTCCTCTCCCTGAGTCCATGTGTTCTCATTATTCAACACCCACCTATGAGGTCTTGTGTTTGATTCTCCATGGCACATGCAGGACTGACCTGGGAAGGAGAGATGCTACACATTTAGTTATCTATTGCTTAGTAGCCAGTGTTTGCTGCCAGTTACTTGAAGGGCCCCCACATCTCTAAGAATTACCTATCAAGCATATACTCAGGGTGAATACCCTTCAGTCTGAAATCTATTCACGTTTCCTCAGGACTCATGGACTTCGCAGTCAATGAACTTTCTTGTGTTTTGTAAATACATGAAAATAGGATTGCAGATGCTACTTTTTCCTCTTTCCCTATGCACCCTTCTAGGTCACAGAGGGTAGGCATCTCCAGGATGACAGAAAGGGAATAAAGGTTGAAAATGGGAGGGTAGGGAAAGAGCGTGGGGTGCTGTGACTGTCCTTTGCATGTGTCTGCTCAGGCTCTGCAGTCCATGCTGTGTCTCCTTCTTGTCCAAAAATTCTACCCAGATCTAAAAACAACTGAGATGTCACAGAGGACTTCTCCCAGACTGAGGTGCTGGATTATCTGCCTAGCTCAGGGTTATTGAGTTGTGCATATGTAGTCTGAGTCTACGTTCTCAGACTTCTTTAGGGAGCACCTAGTCATGGGAGTGCAGCTCTGAGTGAACCAGCCACCCCTATAGCCCTTCTTCCTCTCTTTTGCCTTCTGCCCCCTTGAAAGCAAATCAGATCTCTCTTCTCCAGCCCACAGTCCAAAGCAGAACATCCCCATGTACGAATTTTAGTTGCAGACTGACTTCTAGAATCATGATGAGGAGCCACAAGCAGTATGCCAGGTGGTAGGGAGTGAGATTAGGCTTCCTTATATAACTCTGTGCAGCTCATTCACTGAATGTCACTTTTCCTCGAGTCCACATATTATATCTCATTCCAGCAGATGCAATAAGGTGGAAACATAAGGGCTTTTGGAATGCAGTTTATTAAGACATGTTTTGAAGCCAACTGGAGGAGCACTGGCTGGAAATGTTAATCACAGTAAACCCCAGCATACTGACCTGGGTGTTGGAAAGAAATGGGAAAACCACAATGAAAAAAGGAATATTGCATCTCTATTGCAATGAGCTTTTGTAGGAGCTGGAAAAGGCATTATTACTCTCAGAGAAAAGAGATCTCTTTTTTTTCTCCTCCCTTTTGATTCAGACTTCTGTGAGCCAAAGTGTTCTGGTGTTTTAATGGTCTGTTTTAAAGATGGAAAGGGCCCTTATGTGTCAGAACACAAGCCTGTCCCAGCCAGCACGGGGCTTTGTTTGATTATGAAGCTTGTTTGGGATAGATGATATTTTTATAGCTTCTGCTTTGCTTCACCAATGGCCATATTGATGTAGCTCTCCAGGACGGGCCTAATAACTAGTTTATAAAACTGTAAGGCCATTCTCTTGGGTAATCTACCACTGTGCTTATGCAGACTGCAGAATTGCACATCCAGCGCGAGCTGGCTTCTCACACATAAGCCAGCCACAGACCCTAGGGTGGGAGGTTTGGTGTGTGTACATGTGTGTGCACCTTCAAAAGAACCGCCTGAACTTTTCTGTGAAGACTTTAGAATAGCAGTGGAGAGTAAAATGCTGAGATTGGGTATGTCATTAATGTTGCTCAATTTGTGCTCAGATGCCGAGGCTGCCAGAAGGGTTGGGGCTCAAAAGCAGCTGTGGGAAACCTTCCCCCAGGGCTGTAATCCTGTATGATCTCACTGTTTACCAAAAAACAAAAGGATTGGGAAGAGGGAGGAGAGATGGAAAACTGAGTGTGCTGGAAGGGGTGGGAAAAGGGTGGGAGATGGAAAAGTGGGTGGAAGAGGTGAGAAAAGGCACAGAGCATACAGAGCACGGACCTGCTACCATGTCAGGTGCATTTCCAGAAGGACGGTAGATACTGGCTTTCTCTGGGAAAGGATAGGGGTTGCACCCCTGAGGGTTACCGCTAGCAGCACCCTGACCACCAAGGGAAGGGGGTCGGGGTGTAGATCTCCTTGGCAATCCATGGCTGCATGCTGGTGCAGTGGACACGTGGCTCATCTCTCGGGTAGGGGAGCACCAGTGCTGACAGCTCTTCCTGCATACTCTAACCAGCAGACAGCCCCATGAAGCACCGATCATTATCATGATTTTGGAGATGAAGAACCAGCTTCAAATAAATTTATAAAACAAACAAAAGCAAAGGAACAGTAACAAAACAACTCCAGAATTTGCCTGTTGGTGGTTGAGCTAGTAAGCTGCAGAGCCAGAATTTGAACCCAGTTTTTTGTCTGACTACACAGTCTTGAGCATTGAGCTGTATGTGGCATGAATAATGTTGGTGTTATATGCAAGTGAAGCAGGCAACTATTTATGAGATGTGATTTTAAACACTTAAAAAACTCTTTCCCGGAAATCCCTGCTGCTCAGAATATTCACCTGAGCATCTCAGGCTGATGTCTAAAAACACAACTTGACTTTGAGGAGCTGAGACTTAGGACAATCCAAGTGTCCCGAGTAGAATAACAATGTAAGCTGCTGTTTCTTCTTGAAACTCCATTCCTGTGGCCTCACAAGGCTTAAAGTGATTGGAAGAAGATTCTAGACAAGCCAGTCTCAAGCTCTGCCTCCATTCACTCAGTGGAAATGGAAACTCTTCTGTAATCCTTTCCAGAGAGCTCTGGGGAGCCAGGGCATGCTGCCCATGTATTCCATGGAATAGGCTCCTTGGCTTCTGGGGTGGCTGTTATTTTTTGCTCTCCTCCTTCTGATGTCTGGTGATATCTCATGGCATAATCCCAAACCAGCCACAGGTGCCACTCAGGGGTCTCTGAGGCTGGTGCTTGCAGTGCCTCTGATTGTGGAGGGTGGCCCTATCTGCACCCAGGGACCTGGGCCTGTTTTCTGCTACCACACTTCCTATCACACCCCATCCCACAACATCCTAGAGGCATTAGTCTTTTCTTTCAGTTTGTCCACGTGGGGAAGAGTAAACTAGTTCTTGGAGTTTTGATTTGTTCATTGATTGCACTCAAAGTTACCTTAGGGCTCAGGTACAGACCAGAAAGTGATCTGAATTAAAGGCACCATGCTCTGCTGAGGGTCACCTCTCTAATCCAGCATTTGCCTGCTCTTGCTGAACTAAGCCATGGTAACCCTAACTATCCCTCATTGGATGCCTGACCTTCCTGGTCTCCACAGGTGCCCAGATACACCTGAATGCCAAGGCAAAAGTGGTGTAGCTGCTGAGTCAGAACTTTGTGATGCTGCATTCAAAGGTTTTCCTGAATATTCCTTGCACGTAGGGCCCAATTCAAAAATATGCCACCTTCGTCACTGCGGAATTTGAAGAGGTTTGAGATTTTCCTAATAGGCTAGGAAGAAAAAGATCTTGAGCTTTTTCCACTGGGAAAAGGGTTCTCTGTGGTTTGTCCATGATCAAGTTTTCTTCTAGGGTGCCTCATTCACCTCCACAGTGATTAGATGGCCTGGTTAGAACAGCCCATGGAAGAAATGGATGTTAATCCCCCAGCATCTGTGCAAACCCAGCACCCTTCAATTATCTGATGAGGAGAGAGGGTTTTCCGTGGGTGTCCATGGACCTTTAGAATGTTTAAAAGACCAAGGAAGAAGAAACAAGAATGTAAGTCGTGTCCAGGCTTAAACATTAAGTGTGTGACCTCAGTGTGCTCAGTTCAGCACCCCGGTCTCAGGCTTCCTTCCCTTAACTGTGAATAAAGAACAACAAAACCAGCCCTCATCTCTAAGACCGTACTGATGAGAATAGTGTGAAACTAAGATGTCAATTTTAAAATCAAATAAAATTGCTATCAAAATATGAAAGAGAAGTCGGAAATCATAAGTATTTGCCTCATATCTTACATGAACGTTTCCTAAATCAGGGTTTATTATCCAAAACAAATAAATGAACAAATAAATGGCATCAACCTAATCCATTATTTGCAATACTCTCATTTCAGCAAAAACGAGCAACACATGATCTAATCCTAGGATAATTCGGGTCTGCGTTATTTTCATCAAACTCATGGCTGTGACTTTCTCACTCATGTCCCAGGGCCCTCAGTTTCTCCCTGCATGTCTGTAACCGTGTTCTGAGAGTTCCATATGTGCATCCCTGAGTGGGTTGGAACCAGCACTGTGCTGGCTATTCTTGTCTCGCTTCTTATCATCCCCTCAAAATGCCTGAGAGAGGTGCACTAAAGGATGAGGTCAGGCAAATGCATGCTCTTAATTGCCATAAGCTTTTGGCCAGCGCCCCAGTGCAGTTGGCCTCCTGTGAGCTAACTCCAATGTATAGAGCAGAGGTCTCTCTCAATTATACCTATTCTTTAGAATCACCTGAGAGATTTGCAAAAACAAAACAAATGAACAAAAACACTGGTGTTCGGGGCTTTTCCCTCAGCACCCGCAAGAGATTCTGATTTAGTTGATCCAAGGTACGGCCTGGACATCCGTATGTTTTTAAAGTTCCCAGATAATGTTAATACAAAGCCGAGTTTGAGAACCACAGATGCAGAGAGCTCCTCTTATGCCAGCTGTAGGCTTCCATCCCCAGCAGTTCATATTTCCTATTTCCCCAGGCTCGTGGTTGAGCCTGCAGCCCACTCCAGACACCTCTTCTATACACTGGTTCACACCAAATTTTGTCTACTTATCTGTTTATTTGTTGGTCTTCTTTTTACCTGAACATTCCCATGAAATAAATCAGAGTCAATATCTGCAGTTGCTGTTTCTGGTCTGGTGGACACGAGCCTCAGGGGGCTATTGACAGCTAAATTTTACCGGCTCCTGTGCATGTTGAAATGATATTTTGCCCAATGTGGTGGCTCATGCCTACAATCCCAGCACTTCCAGAGGCCAAGCTGAGAAGATGCCATGAGGCCAGGAGTTTGAGACCACCCTGGGCAACATAGTGAGACCGTGTCTCAATAATAATAATAATAAAAGAATTTTAAAAATCGAATACATTTGGTTAAATTAAAATGTCGAAATAATTTCACTGTTTATCTTTTTCACTTTTTAAAATGTGACCTGTAGAACCCTTAAAATTATATATATGGCAAAAAAAAAATGAGCCATGTGGTTAATACTCTATTTCTGTAGGAAAGCTCTGGTCTGCAGTTGGAAACGAAAGGCCAGGAATTGCTCTTACTAGTGTTTCTCTTTGTATCTCGCCTTCTCCGTCTGTCCATAGCCCCGCCCGTCTCCTTCCAGGCGCTGTGTGGAAGATAAAAGATGACCAAGGTCTTGCCTTGCCCTTTAGCTCTCTCAGTGATATATTTCACTTTTTCTAAATCACCCAAACTTCTTCTGCACAGTACCTCAAATAGAGTAGCTGCTCAACAAATAACGATTGGCCGGATCATTTGTGCAATTATTATTTACCCTGAAAGGCTTTCCGTGGCCCTTTTAAAGTTAATGTTGTTCCATTTATTCATGCAGTTTAGAGTGCTTAGGTTCATTTTATTTAGAAATGCATGTACCCCCTCCACATCCTCGAGGTTAGTGAAAGTAGATGGTCAGGCTCCAGTTTTATTGATGAGCGAGTGAATCACACCAAGAATAAATGAGCGATGAGGCCGCCGAGACCACTGCCCACGAGCCTCGATTCGTTTGTAAACAAAATATCAAATATTCAGAAATTAATCAGTGAGAAATCAAATGAACACTCAGTTGTCATGAATATGGCATCTTCTTAGGTGAGTACTTTTCCACAGTGTATCTGGAGACATGGATTTAGAAGCCAGGGGTGGGGTGGGTCAGGAGGCTGATTCTAAGTCTACCTGCCCTTGAACACACCGACTTGTCTCCCTTTCAAGGAAGCCTGCCTCTCCATCATTTCTCTTTCTCCATATTTTTGTGTGACTTGTACTATTATTTTGAGTTGCCAAGTATCTTTTGAACTGCTCCATGCACTTGGTGTTTGTTTATATCTTTCCAATGACTCGGTGAACTCCTACCAGGCAGGACCATACGTTTTACTGTTCACATCTTTGTACTACAGCCTTACAGAGAGCAGGAACTCAGCATACTGATACGCTTCCGTTAGTTAGGAGAGATTTTACAAAATGGCAAAATCTCATACACCTTCTTTAAGAAGTTAAATCATTACCCAGATGAAAAAAGGTTTCTGAAAGTTTATAAATAGTTGGAAAATACATAGGTAAACAAAGCCATGTTAATGAGAAGCGTTATCAGAAATGGGTCACAATTAATTGGAGACGTAGCACTCCTTCCCTAGCTGGCTCCTTTTACCAGCTGAGGTCTGTGCCTTTTCTATCACCCTTCCTCTCTATCCTCACTGTCACTTCCATCTCCTTAAGACTGACACTATTTCAAATGAAGCATTATAATGGATCATAACAAGTAAAACAGACCTGCGCAACAAGGGCTCTGCATGTACGGCTCTCCCTAAGATTGTTCTCTAGTCCAGTCCCCATTCAAACGTATCCTTCAAATACCAGATGAGTTATATTTCTAAGGTCACTCCAGGGCTGAAAAAGACTTCAGTGGTTGGTCATTACCTGTGGTAGGGGAGGTCAGATAACTTAAATTGCCATGTGTGACCCTTCGTGCTTTGAACTTCATCTAGCTCACTGCGTGTCCCTCCTCCCCACATACCCTGTGCTCAGCCATGTGGAGAACTTGGCTCGTCTTCTAAATGGAACAAACACACCTTGATTAACTCACCCCTCTCATTTCAAATAAACTCTTCCATTTCCCGGATTCTCATCTAGAATTCTTATTTCCCTTTGTCATGAAGTCTCTCATTACTCTAGGGAGGATTAATTACCTCACGTCTTGTGTTCTGACTTGATTTCTTTATGTATCTAATAGCATATAGAGTTGTAAGTGATTGTGGCATATAATTAAGACCCCCCACCGCACTCCCTCTGCCCCTAGACTCCAAGTTCTCCTAGAGTAAGAACCATGTCTACCTTTTTTTCCATTTGGGGTGTTCCTGCTATGTGGCTGGCATTTTACTTATAATAGCTCATTTAAATCTTTAAATTATTTTATGAAATCATATAATTATCCCTATTTTGCATATGATGAAACTGAGGCCCTGAGTCTCAGTTCCATTACCCAAAATCACAACTGGTGAATGCTAATAACCAAGACTTAAATGCGTGCTCTGTTTTAAGGCCAATGGTCTTTACTCTGCAATACGCTGTTGTTCCTCATGAACATTTATATTTTCTGTGCCTAGTATCATGAGTTAAACGAATGAGGCCAAATTCCCAGGATCCCAACTTCCCTTGAGTGAAAGCCTGACTCCATTCCCACTTGTTGCCCCCTTCCCTTCCCAATCCTCTCTTTCTCCTTTTCACCAGTGCTGTCTTGCTAAGAAGGCAGGCCATTTTCTTGTGGTTGATTTATTGTTTTGTATGTACTGCAAACATTGCAAGTGCTCCCAGCTCACAGTGACACCCCCTTTCGCTTTCTGATATTTTCAGTGTCGGCTGCCAAGACCTGCTGTGTCTTGTGACACAGAGCTGTGTGTGAGAGCCAGAGGGGCCTCTGACACAGGCCATCCTGAGGCTGACAGGCGCTGGGTTGTAATGAGCCCGCCATTTGAAAGAGCTGCAGCACACGTTGGGTTTGAGTTTATCCTCCCTCTTACCTCCCTTTCCATTTGATGTAGATTGGCACAGACCAGGTTTTTCTCAGTGTAAGAACATAAAGACATGAAATATTCTCAGAACAGGAAAAGGCCACACGGCTCAATATATTGACCTCTTCTGTTAATATTTCCAGTGATTCTCCATTTTGGCAAAAGAGTTTGGCTGATTACTGCTGGCAGGAAGTGACAAAGTGAGAAAGTTTTTTAGGGTTTGACTTTTAGGTGTTGGCGGGGAAGTGGACCAGGAGAGTGTTAGGCCAGTTCCTCAATTTAGAAAGGAATAAAAAAACTGGAAGCAGGTGGGTTTCCATAAGGCTCACAGGTATGTGGAGCTGAGCCCAGATCAGAAAGTGGATTTTCTAAGGCATGAGGCCCATAGCGCTATCCCAAAACATTACCTCCAGCAAAATGAACCTCATATACTGGGGCCTATGCCCTCAACTTCTATTTTAAGATTTCTCTGGTAGAGTTACCTTGTGATCTGGGATTTGCATTCGTCTTTGATCTATGCTAAAGGGCAAAGCCATCTGGTCCCAAGAACAGTTAGAATGCTAACTGTGATGATGACCACATGTGTTAGTTCATTTTTGTGTCACTGTAAACAAATACCTGAGGCTGGGTAATTTAAATAGAAAAGAGCTTTAATTGGCTCATGGTTCTGCAGGCTTTACAGAAAGCATGGTGCCAATATCTGCTCAGCTTCTGGTAAGGGCCGCAGGAAGCTTCCAATCATAGCAGAGAGCTAAACAGTGTGGGGTAGGATTGGGGTAGGATGGGAGTAGGTGTGTCACATGGCAAGAGTGGGAACAAGGGGTGGGGGGAGGTGCCACACTCTTTTAAATAACCAGATCTCGTGATTGGTAATGGTAAATAACTTATTACCATTCATCACTGTGGGGAAGGCACCAAGCCATTCAAGAAGGATCTGCCCCCATGACCCAAACGCCTCCCACCAGGCCCCATCTGCAACATTAGAGGTTACATTTCAACATGAGATTTGGAAGGGATAAACATCCCAACTGTACTATTCTGCCCCTTCCCCATCCTCCAAAATATCATGTTCTTCTCACATTGCAAACTACAGTCACCTATTCCCAACAGTCCCTCAAAACCTTAACTCATTCCAAATCAAGTCCAAAGTCTTAAGTCTCATCTGAGACTTATCTTCTTCTGCCTATGAGCCTATAATATCAAAAGAAGTTATTCACTTCCAAGATACAGTGGTTATTGGGTAAACGTTCCTTTTCCAAAATGGAGAAGCTGGCCAAAAGGAAGGGGCAATAGGCCACACACAAGTCTCAAACCCAGCAGTCATTAAACCTTACATCTCCAGTGTAACCTCCATGTCCCATATCCAAGGCACACCAGTGCAATAGGTGGGCTCTCGGGTCTTTGGGAAGCTCTGCTCCTGTGGCTTTGCAGGGTGTAGCCCCTGTGGCTGCTTTCACAGGCTGGAGTTGAGTGTCTATGGTTTTTCCAGACTCAAGATGCAAGTTGCTCATGGCTCTATCATTCTGGGGTCTGGAGAGTGGTGGCCTTCTTCCCACAACTCCACTAGGCAGTACCCTGGTGGAAACTCTTCATGGGGGCTTCATCTTCCCATTTTCCTTCTGTCTGCACAGCCCTAGTGGAGGTTTTCTGTGAGTGCTCCACCCCTGTGGCAAACTTCTGCCTGGGCACCCAGGCTTTCCCATACACCCTCTGAATACTCGGAGGAAGCTGCCAAGCTTCCTTCATGCTTGCGTTCAGTGAGCCTGCTGACTTAACACCATGTGCGAGCTGCCAAGGCTATGGCCTGCACTCTCTGGAGTAGTGGTAAGAGCTGTACCTAAGGCCCTTAGAACCATAGCTGGATCTGGAACAGCCAGGACATGGGGAGCAGTGTCTGGAGATTGCTCAGGGCAATGGGGTCCTGGACCTGGCTCCTGAAACCATTCTTTTCTCCTAAGCTTCTGGATCTGTGATGGGAAGGCCTGTCCCAAAGACTTTGGAAATGCCTTGGCTCCCTTTTAGTCATGTTAATCTCGCCAACAAGTGGTTGCTCCACAACCTGCTTGGATTCCTTCTCTACCACAGGGCCAGGCTGCAAATTTTCCAAACTTTTACTCTCTGCTTCCCTTTTAAATATAGGTTCCACGTTGAAGTCTTTTCTCTTTCCTCCCAAATCTGATTCTAGGCTGTTAAAGGCAGCCACATCACTTCTTGAATGCTTTGCTGCTTAAAATTTTCTTCTGCCAGATACTGTGAGTTGTCACTCTTAAGTTCAAGCATTCACAGATCCCTAGGATATGGATACAGTGCAGTCAAGCTCTTTGCTAGGGTATAACATGGGTGGCCTTTACAGCAATTTCCAGTAAATTCATTATTTCCACCTGAGACCATAACAGCCTTGGTTTTACTATCCATATTTCTATCAGCATTTTGGTCACAACCATTCAACCATTTTCTAAGAAGTTACAAACTTCCCCTCATCTTCCTGTCTTCTTCTGAGCCCTCTACACTCTTCCAACTTCTGCCTGTTACACAGTTCCAAAGCTACATTCACATTTTCAATTATCTCTATGGCAACACCCCACTCCTCTGTATCAATTTTTTTGTTGTTGTTGTTAGCTCATTTTTGCATCTCTGTAAAGGAATACCTGAAGCTGAGTAATTTATAAGGAAAAGAGGTTTAATTGCTTCATGGTTCTGCAGGCTATACAGGAAGTGTAGTGCTGGCATCTGCTTCTGGTGAAAGCCTCAGGAAGTTACCAATCATGGCAGAAGGTGACAGGGACCCAGCATGTGTCACATGACAAGACCAGGAGCAACAAACAAATATGGGGGAATGCCACACTCTTTTAAACAACCAGATCTCACATCAGCTCAAAGCAAGAACTCCACATTACCATGAGAACAGCACAAAGCCATTCATGAGGGATCTGTCCGCATTACCAAAACACCTCCCACCAGGCCCCACCTCCAACATTGGGGATCACATTTCAACATGAGATTTGAAGGCGGCAAACTTCCAAACTATATCACCGCATCAGATGGATCCATGGTGCCTCTTCAAGCAGGACTACCCCCTTTCCAAGCTTTCCAAAGTGTCTCTAGAATGAGGGGTGATACCCAGTGAAGGACAGTCTGTAGGATAGATCAGCCCACAAGTGGCAGTTCTCTTGTTCAGGCAATTGTTCCAGTGCCTCTGTTAAAACTCTTCAGCTACCAGGCTGGAATAACCTTCCCTAAGCAATGAAAATTGCCCAAGAAGGTTAGGACAATGAGAAAAGGTACCAAGGGGTAGTACTTAACCACTACTCTCTCTCTGCTCTCAATAAAAAATTCTTCCTCTCTCACCATTTGCCATTCTGGTTACTGGTTGATCCCAAGTCACAAGAAGTCCTCACTTTCTTGAAATATTTACCACTCTTAGTATCATATCCCTGGAAGTTATAATGAATCAAGGAAATTCTAAGAAGCCTCATTGTTTTTATGCAACCAGAACACCAGCTTATACCAACAAAATCATATTTCATATGGACTGTTATTATTTTGTCTCCTCCTCTTCCTGAAATAAGTATGCATCACCTGCTAAATGCAAGGCACAGGACATGCAATTATTCACACATAGTACCTCAAGCAATTGAGAGTCAACAGAGCAAATGTTAGGTGTTGCTCTGGAGATACACACAAATGTTAGGGGATTTTATTTGGTCTTGAAATTTAAAGCAGGTCCCTCATGAAGTGTTCCTTGAAAGCAATCTGGCAATTGAAATTTCAGCTGAGGTGACAGAAGATCTGTTAGTTCATTTAAACCACTTTGAGACCACTTTCTCCCTTGCCAGAGGTGAAGAATAATTCTGAAGTGTTCCTGCTTAACATTTTTCCCTACCGCAACATCTAGTGGTGTATATATTCTCAAACTGCCACAGATACTTCTAAGATTATGCAAAATTCTGAACATACTCTTTCTAAGGAGAGAAAAGAACAGGTTGGTAAAGAGACAGAATTTATTTGCAAGGCTTAAGTAAATCAAAATATACAATGAAACAGAGAGAGTGGTTTCATATGCAAATTTAGGAGGGTGCAACTATTTTCCCTGATGATTATAAACTCATTGAGAACAGAGGCCATATCTGTCTTCACTCTGCACTCCCAGTGTTCATACACAATTCAATTGGTTAGGTTCTATAAATACTTCTTCCCTGTCCAGACCCACTTCTCATCCTGTTAGTCCTGCTCTTTCATTTTTATCTGGATTGAGGGCTGGGGAAGTGGCTGTAGAAGAGAGGCACACGTATTGCCCCATCACTATTTCCTCCCAAATAAGCAATTAACTCTTTCTGCACCACAATTTACATCTGTGTCTACTAAGTTTTGAGAGAAAAATTAATGCAAAAAATAATTGGATTCCTTTTTTATTCTTTATGAGTAGAGGTTTTATTTTTGTTTTTGTTTTTTTGAAACAGAGTTTCACTCTTGTCGCCCAGGCCGGAGTACAATGGCGCCATCTCTGCTCACTGCAAGCTTTGCCTCCCGGTTTCAAGAGATTGTCCTTCCTCAGCCTCCTGAGTAACTGAGATTACAGCTACCACGCCCAGCTAGGTTTTGTATTTTTAGTAGAGATGGGGTTTCACCATGTGTTGGCCAAGCTGGTCTCAAACTCCTGACCTCAGGTGATCCACCCGCCTTGGCCTCCCAAAGTGCTGGGATTACAGGAGTGAGCCACTGTGCCTGGTCTAGAGTTGTTTTTATTCATTTGCTTAAGAAAGGGAAATAACTGAAATAGGAAAAATTTTCATTTAGCTGCCTGTTGTGGGAAGACATATTTCAATAACGTATTGAGATTCTTTGAAGAGGTGAATGGTCACGCTGGCAGGGACACCCGCAGTGGCCTGGTGTGGGGTGGAGGTGGAAGGGAGGGGCCACTGTCCTTAGCTCTGGGCAACTGCAGCTGCAGGGAACTCTGGCAGAGGGGAACAAAGTAGTGAGTTTGCTAAGACCAGAGCCTGATTCTGCCTGTGGTCCTTAGCCAGACAGCTGCTTATCAGGAGCCCTCAGACTGGAAGACAGGAAATTAATGTTGGATTGTGGGTGCATTTGTGCTAAGCTGCCCATGGTTGCTGGGGAGGCTCATAGCACTGAGCTCTAGCCACACCTCTGTGCTTTCAGAGAGCAGCATCAGGCTTTCTGTAGCATGAATAAAGACCTGAAAAAGAAATGACCTATTCTGAGAGGATCAGAGCACTGGGGATTATTTAACTACAACATGATGACCATTTGTGAGATGGAGAGATTGGTGACATGTAAAATTATCTGTGTGAATGCATTTAAGGAGGGGAGATTGCTACTTACTTATACTGTCAAATGACTGAAAGGCCAGGTTTGGAAACGCTGAGGTTCTCATGTCAGTTCTTCTAATCAGCCATGGGCTACTAGTGGCAAGATCTGGAGAACAAGATCCTGATTCTGTGAAATCACCCAGGTTTAAGCACCAGCATTATAATTCAGCAGGTGAATGCACAGGCTTTGGAGTTGAACATGCTTAGGTTGTAATTCTTGCTCTACCCTTGATTAGGCATGTGAAAGTGGTCAAGTTACTTCAAGTTTGGAAGTCTCAATTTTCTCATCTGTAAAATGAGGATAATGTAGACTTCATGGAATTTCTACGAGAGTTGAGTTAGGAGAATTAACCATATCGTTAACCATTCCTCAACACTGAATCCTGAATCAGTTGAGTAGGTGACCAACAGATTTTTTTTTTTAATCAGACAAATTGGAAGATGAGGTTTGTTGCTACTTGTATTAAATTTGAGAATATACCTTGAATCTTCAGCTAAAATTGAGCTTCCTAGTATATCCAGAATGAAGCTCACTCATAGTACTCTAGCCTCTCATCTCAATCTCTTCCACTTATACCCTCTCACACCACACACGCACACTCACACACTCACACACACACACACACACACACACACACACACAAATGGGTAAGCAGAGATTCCCTCATAAGAACATAATGAGAGAAGAATATGAGTCCAAGCTGACAATGAGAAAGTTGCGTCAAATGCCACCGGCCCCACATATGTATAGAATTATCATTTTAATGATATTACTTTTTATTCTCCTGCATCTCTAAAGATTTATAAAGCACCTTAAGTTTTTTTGAGGGAAAGCAAAACCAAACAATAACAAAAAAAAAAAGAAAGAAAAGAAAACCCCAGAAACCTAGCTACTGCACATTTTCTTCATTTCCATCTGTCTTTGGGCTGGTTATCATAAGGACCTGAAGACAGAAATCAGTACTCATGTTTCACTCTCTTTAGTTGTGGCATTTGGGTGCTTCCCATGCCAAGAGATCCAAACCTGATACTCAAGCAGGCTTAAAAGAGCCTGTCATTGTGGAGGCTGAATGTACACTACAGTGGGACAATGGATATCCACACCAAGGTGTCCCTGGCTGACTTCCAGGATTCCAGAGCCAATAGAATCTCCCTCACAGACCACAGAATTTAAAAGGGCTGCTGAGGCATTCCAGAAATAGCCTTTAACCTGAAATAAGAATACATGTTTAAATCCTACCCCTGCCATGTCCTAGTGGAGAGACCTTGGGCCACTAGCTAATCCATGTCTCTTAGTCTTATTTTCCTCACCTATAAGATTGGGACAATAATGTCTGTCTTATGGGGTTTCTAATGAGATGAGCAAAGGAATTATACTACATATATTATATTATATTATATTATATATATTATATACATATATATTTGAGCACTTGTTATTGTCAAGGCCTGTAATACACACACACACACACAGACACACACACATATGTATGTAAATATACATACTGGAGATTTTATATATATATATATATTAAATGCTGGATCTGAAAGGAATACATATGGTAAGAAATCATCCAGTTGTCTTTCCTGCTCACTGGCCCCACATAACTTACAGGTGATTTGAAGGTGAATGATATGGAAGTGGAAGACAGGCCATTTCCAGGCTCAGATGGCCAGACAGCAACACTGGTGTTGCGGCATCCTTTTCGCATGAGATTTTTACTTCATCTGGAAGCAACCCAAATGCCTAAACTAATGTAAAAAGTAATTAATGCATGGATGAATAAAATGTTTTGTGGGGGTTTTTTTACCCCTGAAGAATGAGTTTTACTTTCTACAAAATGTGTGACTCTCAATGGCTCATGTTGATCAATTGGCACATTTTCTTTGTTCCCAGAAAACCAAATTATTAAGAAAACAGCAACTTTTGAACAGGGAAGCAAATTGACTGCATCTGTGCCGTCTGAGTTGGGGAAGTGGTAGTGGCTAAAAGGAGATGGCTGGAAGTGACAACATATATTTGGAAGTAAGGAGTGAGTCAAGGACAGAAAGGAGTCCGGAATGAGTAAGTCTTCGTCTCCCGAGTAGCTGAGCCTGGAGAGGTAGGGAAGGGTTCTGAGCATGCTGCAGTAAACAGAATTAAGGATGCAAGGAAGTAGAATATGTTTGAGGCTAAAGTAAAAGAGTAGATACATTTGAAATCCCGACAGGGCATCTACATCTGTATTTATCCATCTATAAACTGTTGGAACTACGTCTGAAATTTCAGAAACATTTGGAAGCCTTCTGCACAGAAGAAATAAGTGAAGCCATTGAAATGGATGAAGTCTTTCAAAGATCTTAAGTAAGAATAAAATGATTGGGGCAAAGAGGTTGGGGAAGGGGTGGATGAAGAAAAAGACCTGTTAGAGAAGTTATAAAAACAAACTCCAGTGGTCTAATAGAACTGGCATCATGGGAGAAGTGCATTTCAAGAAGATGACCAAAAGTTTCAGATACTACAGGGAAAAATGGAAAATAAGAAAAAGTCTCTAGATTTGATCATTAGATTTCATAATAATTTCACATTTTCCATTTTATTTGTACAGCATGTCAGAGCTGCCAAGGTCAGAATTTGTTTTTCAGTGTTATGCTTCTGGATGTATAAGGAGCACCTACATTTTATTAGCAAGTGTGCTCCAAATCATATTAACACCTTTGGGTAGGTTTCGCTCTCCTTGTGTGGCTGTTGCAAACCTCACCCTTCCTCTATCCTTCCTGCTCAGAATTGACCCCACTGCTTACTCCTGAAAGAAAAGTCCTTTTTCTTTCTTCTTTTTTTTTTGAGATGAAGTCTTACTCTGTCACCAGGCTGTAGTGCAGTGGTGTGATCTCAGTTCACTGCAATGTCTGCCTCCTGGGTTCAAGCGATTCTCCTGCCTCAGCCTCCCAAGTAGCTAGGACTACAGGCATGCGCCACCACGCCTGGCTAATTTTTGTATTTTTAGTAGAGATGGGGTTTCACCATGTTGGCCAGGATGATCTCTATCTCTCAACCTCGTGATCCACCTGCTTCGGCCTCCCAAAGTGCTGTGATTACAGGTGTGAGCCAACGCGCCCGACCGAGAGAAGTCTTATGAACTGCTCCACTTTGCCCTTCTTCTTTTTCTCCCTTGGTCTTGGCTCTTCCAGCTCCTTCAAGTTCTCTGCTCTTTCCCACTTGTAAATCTTCAGCCTCTTCCATGATTCCTTACTTCTACCTGTAAACATGCTCAGATCTCATTTTTTCTTGATAAGGAAGGAAGAAACAAACAAACCCAGAGCTTCTATCTTTCTCTCATTTTCCCTCTTTGCCACCCATAAAAAAGTATTTCCTGCAAAAGAAAGACATATTTTCCATGATTTGTATATCCCAAAATCGTTGTTTTCTGGGAAGTCATTTTTTATACTGAATCTATGGATTAGTTTATTTTTGGGTCTCTGGCCATGATTCATTCTCTAACCATCTCTCTTCTTTTTGTTTTCTATTTCGTTACCCTTAGTGGGGATGTGGACAACCTCAACATGTCATAAATGAATACATTCGCTCATTGATGAGGAGCAGGAGGAAACAGAAGAAAATATGTGAGGATAAAAAGATAAGAGTTTGAGTGCTTTAATGACATAGGTTTGAGACAAGGAAGGAGATGGTAACAACTTCAACAATTACTCACAGAATGCCCTCTGTCCCCTCTTCAACAAATTCCTATTGAATACCCATGTGCCAGGCACTTTTCTGGGTGCTAGGGATACAATGGTGAATAAACAGATTCGCAGCTCCCATGCTCTTAGTGTCCAGTAGAGAGAGGTTAATATTTTCAACTGCAGTATATTGATCTCAACTTGTCATTCTCTGGTGGGGCCAGAGCTCATATCCATATTTGTAGAGGCAAAGCAAGATGGATAGTGATAACATTCTATAGATCAGTGGTTTCAAAATACTGACCCATGGTGATGCTGGCCCGTGCTGATGGCCCTCGCCTGTGAGGAATGAAAAAAATTAGGAGAACAAAGCCATAGGGGGCCCATCACATCAACAACTGTTCTTTCTGAAATTATATCCTCTCTCTCTATGGAATTAAAATGCACCCTTAGTTTTTAAGAATTAATGATGAGAGGAAGTAGATATTTCTACTTGGCAAAATAAAAAATTTAGCACCTAACTTCTTCCCTTTCTTTTCTTTTAAATTTTACTGATCTATAAACCCCCAAAGTCTGATAATTTCTGTTGAAAGATATCTAGGTTACTCAGGAAATACCTATTTTTATTTTTTAGAAAAAAAGGATCTCCCAGTTGGCACAATCCAAGTAGGCTGTTGACAATTGATCCAATTTTCCAAATATTTATCCAGCCTCCCGCTCCCTTTGCTGGGATTCTGCCAAGTAAACTCACCAGGAAGCTGAAGGGTGCTTGTCAGTAAATCAATTTAATTGTTAATTGTGACCAGACCCAAAAATGTTCCTGAGGCATCTAAAATCATAGCTGCCACTCTAACCCTAAGGATAAGAGACATCCACTTGAAAGACAAAATCTAAATGTCTGAAAGGCAAATTAATATAAACAATACCCAAGCTTCCTAGGACAAGGAAGTTCTCGAGCTTTCTAGTTGAACTGTACTTTGCGTTTCTCTCTGGCCGTTTGACTTTTATAGGATTTGAAGAAGAAATTCCAAGGGAGAACTCAGTTAAACTTGACCAATTAATTCCTTGTAAAAGCTCGTGGTTCAAAATGATATGGTAACGTAGAGGCCACTGTCAACTGGACCCTGTGCTCCTAGAAGCTGGGGCAGTCACATTAGTTAGGGACCCTTCCCAAGCCTAGCACTGAGGGGCTGTGCTGGTTTCCCAGGGCTTCCATAATAAAGTACCACAACCAGGGGACTTCAAACAACAGAGGTGATTGTTTGACAGAGCCAGAGCCCCATGTTCAAAACCAGGAACTGGCACATGCTGCCTCAGAAACCAATAGGGGAGACTCCCTCCTCCTTGCCTCTTCCCAGTTCCTGGTGTTTCACTGAAAATCCTGGTGTTCCTTGGCTTGTGGGCTCAGGACTTCAGTTTCTGCCTTTGCTGTCCCAGGGCCTTCATCCTCACACATCTCTGTGTCTGTGTCTTTCCTCCTCTTCTTACAAGGGCACAAGCCATACTGGATTAAGGGCCCACCCCATTCCAGTCTGACTTCACAGGAACTAATTACATCTGCCAAGACTCTATAGCCAAATCAGTTCATGGTCTGAAGGACTTGGGAATAGAACTTCAACACAGCTTTTTTGGGGGAATGAGGGGACACAATTCAACCCATGACAAGTGCACAGTAATGAACATGTGAATAAATGATTCTGGGAACCACTACCAGTTAAGACTTTGGCTGTGGGGATGACAGACTTTCAACAAAGAGGTGTGTACTTGTCTTAGTGATGAATGCAAATACAGATGTAGATAAAATCAGATACAGAAATATACGTATGTGTGCAAATATTATTTTAATATATTTGCATATTACATGTATAGTAGCAAAAATTATATCACATTATTGTGTGCTTTTGATAGACTTGGCACATGAATTTCAAAGTAGTAATAATCAAACTTATGCATACTACAGATTTCACCTGTGATGTTACAATTGCTCACACTCGTGAGATTTTTTTTTTTTCTGATTGAAAGATTCCATTGATAATGATGGAAATTGGCTTGCAATGTGACAATTCCCTTTTTTTTTTTTTTTTTTTTTTTTTTTTTTTTTTTTTTTTTTTTTTTT
>PVKV010016237.1:0-51419 GCA_004027835.1 Alouatta palliata
AGGGGAGCATCTCACACTGGGGTCTGTTGGGGGGAAAAAGGGGAGGGACAGCAGGGGGTGGGGAGTTGGGGAGGGATAGCATGGGGAGAAATAACAGATACAGATGATGGGGAGGAAGGCAGCAAATCACACTGCCATGTGTGTACCTATGTAGCAATCTTGCATGTTCTTCACATGTACCCCCAAACCTAAAATGCAACAAAAAGTATATATATAAAAAAAAAAAAAAAAAAAAAAAAAAAGAGATGCCTCTGTCACTAAGTCTACCTTTGTTCAACTTCTGGAACTCTTCCCCCTTCCCCTTCCCCCACACACGTGCAAATTAGCAAATCAATGAAAGGCAAAGATTGTAAGGTCAGAGGTCCAGCCGATGGACTGTGACTCAGTTTCACTTCTGCTCCCCTTCGTAGTTGTATGCCTTTAAAAAGGGAAAGAAACTGCTTTTAGGGGAGCTCGGCCTTTTTATGAACCTGAGTCAACTGATGCTCTGCAGCTAGCTGAAAAAAAGTCCCTTTCTCACTCGTGTCTGACAGGTTCTGTCAGCGGCTCCTCCTGCAGCATATTATGCATAGGCTCTTTTCTTTGGTCTGAAAAATACACTTTGCCTTCAATTTTTATGATAGTTTATAAGGTATTATATTCTAATTCTACAATTGAAACGCATTGAAGATCGTATTCCAAGTATGCCATTGGCCTCACTTGCTG
This sequence comes from Alouatta palliata, assembly GCA_004027835.1. Classification (NCBI taxonomy): domain Eukaryota; kingdom Metazoa; phylum Chordata; class Mammalia; order Primates; family Atelidae; genus Alouatta; species Alouatta palliata. The sequence goes on from PVKV010016237.1 coordinate 706, forward strand.
CTTTAGGGAAAATTCCTCTCAATTCAGTATTCTTCTTTGGAGGTATCTTTATTTTGTTGCTCTTTGCATTTTCTTCCTTTCTAAACTATTTGTAATTTCACTGAAACATGTTTAGGTCTTACTTGATATTTATTGATTCTAATGGAACTCAGAGTTTTTCAGTATTTATAATTTTCAACATTTCTCAGCAATTTTCTCATTAAAAAATAATTACTTCTATTTATTTATTTTTATTCTTTCTGGGTCACATATTTAATCCATGTGTTAACTTTTCATTCTAATTTCTATGTCTTAACCGAGCTTTTGTATTTTTCATCATCCTTTCTCTGCTTCATTATGGGTGCGTTTTTCAGGTCAGCTCTATCTTTCATCCATTGAGTGTTTTTTTTTTTTTTTTTTTTTTTTTTTTTTTTTTTTTTTTTTTTTTTTTTTTTTTTTTTTTTTTTTTTTTTTTTTTTTTTTTTTTTTTTTTTTTTTTTTTTTTTTTTTTTTTTTTTTTTTTTTTTTTTTTTTTTTTTTTTTTTTTTTTTTTTTTTTTTTTTTTTTTTTTGAGACAGATTTTCGCTCTTGTTCTTCAGGCTGGAGTGCAATGGTGCAGTCTCAGGTTATCGCAACCTCTGCCTCCTGGGTTTGAGCAATTCTCCTGCCTCAGCCTCCTGAGTAGCTGGGATCACAGGGATGCACTGCCAGGCCCAGCTAAGTTTGTATTTTTAGTAGAGATGGGGTTTCTCCATGTTGGTCATCTGGTCTCAAACTTCCGACCTCAGCTGATCCACCCGCCTTGGCCTCCCAAAGTGCTGGCATTATAGGTATGAGCCGCTGTGCCCAGCCCTGTTGAGTGTTTAATTGCAATGGTATTTTTTTTTTTATTTCTACAAGTTAATGTTTTATGATTCTTTTCTATGCTTGCTTTTTTTTCCTCCTATTAAAAATATTTCTTGGCCGGGCGCGGTGGCTCACGCCTGTAATCCCAGCACTTTGGGAGGCCGAGGCGGGTGGATCACGAGGTCAAGAGATCGAGACCATCCTGGTCAACATGGTGAAACCCCGTCTCTACTAAAAATACAAAAATTAGCTGGGCGTGGTGGCGTGTGCCTGTAGTCCCAGCTACTCAGGAGGCTGAGGCAGGAGAATTGCTTGAACCCAGGAGGCGGAGGTTGCGGTGACCCGAGATCGCGCCATTGCACTCCAGCCTGGGCAACAAGAGCGAAACTCCGTCTCAAAAAAAAAAAAAAAAAAAAAAAAAAAGATTTCTTTATGGTTTCCAATCCTTCTTTCATCTCTTCAGTAACTTTAAATATACATATTTTATAGTCTTTTTTAAAACTACTCTTATACTATAGCCTACAGTTTATTATGCATACTGCTTGTCAATCATTTGGATACTCTCATTGTGTGCTTTTAAGTTTTTTTAAATTTTGACCTAATTTTTAGTTATTATTTTTTTAAATATAGAATGAATTTGCTTTTATTCTTTCCTGTAAATAATCCAGGGCTTTCACTGCCTTGAGACCTATTTAAAAAATAATTATCATTTTAGAATTTCAGTTTCTATGACCTTGTGTAAATTTGAATCCTATTTCTGTGCTGGTATAAACTTACTGTTTTTTTGTTTGTTTGTTTGTTTGTTTGTTTGGTGTCCGTGTTTAAACAGTTTAACAAGCTTCCTGGACTCTTCAGATAAAATAAAAAATGTTCAATTTTGCTTATGAATTCTTTCCAGGTCTTTCTCCACTCATCCCTTCTTCCCACTGATATCTTTCTATTTTTACTTCCACACTCTCTATTCCAGCTGTGTTTGACTTTTTTTCATCTTTTGATTTGCCTGGCTCCCTCTTGCTTCTGGGTTTTTTGATGGCTGTTTCTACTTCATAGATCATTATTTTTCCCTCCTTTTCCTAAGGTAATTAGGAAATCTTCAGCATTATGTAATATTCTCTGTATAGACAGTCTGGAGATTTCATGACTCATGTGCTTCCTGAAACTTATCACCTGTCATTGTAATAACCTATTTGTCTTCCTTGCTTAAAAGAACATCTGTCACGTTTACTACCTTGTACAAGGCAAAATGTCTACATATATAGTGAATATTCAATACTGTTTGTTGTATGAAACAAATAATTGCATATATTGATTAATTGAATGAATAATGGCTTTACTTTTGTTTTGGGTGGACACAGCATACATCCTCTTGAATCTAACTGTGCTTGCAATTAACTAAAACCTCAATCTAATTTCATCACACAGTTGCTTGCTTTATTCTGTATACAAAATATGTTGAAGAAATTTATATGAATTTTTATGTCTAGTACCTGTATGTGTGAGAATATATTATCTACAGATTCCTGGAGTTAATTTCTGTCTCAGCAATTTGAATAAAATGATTGGTTCTGGTGGTCAGAATTTGATGTCATATGGATTCTCAATGATCCTATAAACTTGTGAAATCTTATTTGTGCCTTGGCCCAACTTTGGACTGATCCTATTCCTAGACCCTGCCAATGAACTGCATTCTGATCATAATAATGGAGAAGCTGGAAAGATGTTAATATTTACTGTACCAAGTTTAACTTTTAATGAAAATTTATGAATATGGACAAGAGAAGTGGATTCCCTTACTGGGAAAAACTAAAATAAATTCTCCCTGAAGAGAATTAAAGCCATCCTAGGTAGAAGATGAAAGAAGGCAAATATTGCATACACGATCCTCAGTTCGTACTGGCATGCCTCTGCAGGAAGAAATTCTGAAATAAAATAACAGAGGCAGTCCTCATGCTGCTTTACCAGCGGGTATCTGTGGATGAGCTGTCAAGAACACTTGGCCTGAGGTTCTAGGAGAAAAGAAAGCAAATAAAAATCAGTGCTCATCTGCTTACATTTTTATGGATAAAGTAATGAAACTCTTTCTTCTTCATAATTATTCAACAATATATGTTAAGATAAAAGTATGCGCTAGAAATAGAAATATATGTATATGTATGTGTATATATGTATATGTGTGTATATATGTATGTGTATACACACACACACACACACACACACACAGGGACACACTTGATCCAGGCTTTCAATAAAAATTTGGGATTCTTTCATAAGAGAGATAATGTTCTTTATATTTTCAGAGCATTGTTGTTTATGAAAGAAGCCATACCCCAGTGAATGTATTCTATGTATGCACTTTTCCCAGTTACCTAAAAAAAAAGGAAAAGAAATAAAATGAAACAAACCTGTGGCTGAATTTTGCCTTTAAAGAACTGGGAATACCAACGGAAGGAAGTTTACAAATTTTCTATTCCATTACCTTGTTCAGAGTAAATATGTTCTTGACTTTAGGATTTTAAATTCCACTCAGCTATAACCTTATATTAATAAACAAGAGATATAAATTTGATCATAGCTTAATGTTCTTTCATCTCCATATGTTACTAGCAAGCTGTGTTTAAAGAATCACATTCTTTGTAGTAGAAAATATCCAATGTCTGAATTTCTTATAAAATTGGGATCAGTAGTATTAAGCAGAAAGCCAGATATCTGGATAAAGAAATATGCACAGCAAGGAAACTGATATACTTCTATTCAAATGCCCCTAGTACTCATGTCAAGATAGCAAGGATGATTTGCTCTGTGGAAATCCTCTGATCACAAATCCAGGCTGATGCTTCATAGAAGCTGTGTTGATTTGCTTTTACATAGAATAATATGCATTTTATGTTCAGTTCTTCGTTCATTCTGTAAGGAATGCGAGAATTCATCGAAGTGCTTTATGTATGGTATGAATCCATCTGTTTTCTAAACATCACCTCTGTAAAAACTGCTTTTAATTTGGTAAACAAGTGCAATTACATCATAAGCTTCAAAGTGAAAGGGGCAGTAATGTAATAGTAAATCAATATTAGATTAATTTGAGGAATGGAACTTGAGTAACATTGCCAAATTAACCCTGAATTTAGATTCACTGTGTGTGTGTGTGTATATGTGTGTGTGTTTGTGTGTGTGTGAGAAAGAGAGAGAGAGACAGAGATTACCAATGCTGTTAAAACAACTTGGTGTTTTTATTTCTTTTCATTCTTTTTTTTTCTGTGCTAATTTTCACTGGAATTAATTTTGAAAAATACAAAATACCAAGGTTTGGCTGAGAATTGTTTGGAATATTTCTGGAATTAGCTAAGTTGATGATAGTGTTTGTCCTAGATACAAACGTTTTGGCTTAGAGAACACTCTTATTAATTTTATTACCAGATACGTAATTTTAAGGCCCTCATAAAGCTAATACGTGGTATGATTTTGGCTACAGTAGCATTTTTGAAAGTGATATCAGATGCCATTAGAAGAGAACTGACTATTTTTACAGGTAATGTCCCTAAAAATCCTTGAGCTCAGATACAAAATTCTTGGAGTTGACTGGGGAAGAAAAATGGCTTCTCTCTGAATGTCTTGAATATTCCATAATGCCTATGAGCACCTGCCCTGGAGTTAGGTTGTCTGGGTTCCTGTTTTGGCTCAGCACTTACTAGCTTTGCATCCTTGTGCCATTAGTCTGTTGTACTTCAATTACTTCTTTTGTGAAATGAGGATATTAAAGTGTCTATCTAAATGGTTATTGTAAAGATTTATACAGACATGGACACACACTCACACACAGAAGAATCCCTAAGCACATTTCCTGGCAAAACTAACATTGACTTTTAATAGTTATTGTTACTTTTTGCTATTATTTAATGAAGCAATTATAATGACAGGCTCCTCTCAGAAATCAGCACTTCCTGCATTATGCTTTTATTAAACTTTATAACTGTCTTGCAGTGATTAAAATACTTGAACTTCATGAGTGTAAAATAGCAGCATAATATCTTTATTTTTACATGAATGCTACCTTTTAGACCTTTTCCATTTTTGAGTTATATGATATTTGATCTATCAGGATTATTTTGTTCATCATGAAAACCTGCCTTTATTTATCTATCAAAACATCAGGTTAAAATGTTGAGCTTGTTAACACTGAAAATATCTTAGATTACTTCTTAACTCTGACTTGGACAGTATTTTTGATGCATAACTTTGTAGAAAAGTCTGATGTATGATTTTCCTCATTGGACTTAAAGGCAACATTTTGCAAAGTGAAAGAGTAAATAAAATTCTCCCTGATTCTTTATCAGGGAGCCTGAAATTCCATATTGACTTTGCCACAAGTGAGTTTCATGGCCTGTGATAATAAATTGATTGTGGGCTGTCTGTGTGGCAACATCTTAGCACATATCCAGTGTAACTGACAATGATGCTGCTTTGGAGACTCCAAGAACTACAGTCTCTGACTTGGGGATTTTCGCCCCCTGTCATCTCAAATGTCATTTCAGAAACATTCATCACGAGTCTCTGTCACTGGACAAATAATGGGTCTCTGTGACAGTCGGTAAAATATATACAGTTTCGCTGCTTGGGTGACAGGTCCTGCTATTGGCTACTTGAGATTATGGAGAAGTTCAGACCCATCGAATATCAAACGGAGAAGACATGAGCTGAAATGACTGTGTATGTCCACTGAGGCTGCTGGTGAAATGAAGGAATGAAATCAGAACCAGAGAGCTCTCAGAGCTGTGATGACGTTTTTAGAAACAGCAAACAAAATATGGCCCTCTTTCTCCTAGCAGTTTACTATTGTTGTAAAAAGGCTTTAGTAGGGAAGTTACTACGGATTATATTCTTTATAATCACCTGTGCATGGAGACAATCATTCTATGAAACAAAAGACTTTTCTTCTCTGTTATACCTCTGGTCTGGAATAAAAGCAAAAGATTCAGGATTTCACATCACTGCAAATAATTGTCTTCTACTGAGCAATATGATGATGCTTTCTCATTACTTAAAATGTTTCGTTGCAAATGTTAAGTGGCTTATATTGTTTGAGGTGTGTAGCTTGAGCTGTTAGTATCAGGACCCTCTTGACTCAGCGTTATAACCATGCTGGCTATTCAGGGATATATTTTAAGGCTTATCAAGCAAGCTATATTTGCCACAACTTCTGGCAATTGATGAAGTAGGTGGGTAGAGGCTCCCCAAAATCAAGATGTCTTTTAGGGCCCTATATGCCTATTATCTACCTCTTATTATGATGTAATAGAGCTATTTCTAGTCCATTTATGTCACAGAGCTCCCAGTCTATCTCATTTCATTTATATTCACATGCTGTGAATCTCCTAATTAATATTTGGGATAAATGTATTGCCTAAGGGAATAAGATTATGAGAAGAGAAATTGGTGTGGTTTCTGTTAATGTTATACAATATTTTGTGTCATTCTTTCCTATCTTGTTCTTACAAAGTTAATGTAAGAACAATTTTGAGCTGTTTTTATCATGGCCCCTGCCTCGCCCACCTTCTCTTTAGTTAGGATGACTTTTACTTTGGAACTATAATCTATTTTATCAACATTAACTACCTTCCAATCTTTCTTGTACCTAAAAAAATATCATGTCACTTAATCTCAACATATGACCAGAGATTTACCTAAGAATTGGCTGTTAGAGTCAGAACTTTTCCTACAATCTAGATATTTTTTATTTATTTTTAATTAACATACTTTCCTTTCTTTCTTCTTTCCTTTATACCAAAATTAAAGCACATTTTTATAGGTCATAAGTTAATTCTAAATTCCAGTCCTTCAAGATAATTCCTGTCTCGACCTCCAAAATGGAATCAAAATTCAAATGCTGCTACGAGTGGTTGACAAGAAAACATTACTGGAAAGGTAGGCTCTTCTCTCCAATTAAAATGTCTAGAAACTAAAATACCTTTCACATTCAGGGACCCCGTACCAGAGTAAATACCTAGAGATTTGTCAAAAAGGAAGTTAGTATTTAGCCTTGGATCATCCTTCAATAAGTAAGAAAAAACAGACTTTTCGTATTTTGGGAGAAAATGATGTGATTACAGAAAGAACTCATGCTTCCTCATTGTAATCTTGTAGATTGCCTGCCACTTTATTTATAAAGCACATTCAACTTTTATGAAGAAAGCTTTCTCTATGCACATTAAATGAGTTTGGTGTTTGTGAAAACAAGTCTACCTGGATTCTACATCTTCAGCATTCCTTTGAGAATTTAAGACGTGAGCCAAGACTGGATGTTTAAATCCACTGATGCTTGCAGTTAGTACTTTTAACAGTCCTTGTCTTAAATTTTATTCCTTTTAAAATATCTTCAAATCCCATTTCACCAAGAGATACAGTTATTTGTGCATCACAATACTGAAAGCTCCTCTAGGGCAGGCTTATTTTTAAAATTAGCATCATTTTCACATGAATAGTATTCATATTAACACCTATTAATAGTTATATTAATATTATTCAAGTTAATATCTAACACACACTGTATTTTCAACTTATATTTGTTGAGTTGAAAGAGTGTGAAAGTGGCATCTATGTTACAAGAACAACCTTTCGTAATTAATTGCTCAAGTGGGAAAGAGATAATTTACCTTTCTTGAATGTTTTCTGTTTTTGTTGCTTCCATTAAATGAAGGCATATCTTACTAATTTGGGTTATGTTCCTTTCTTTCTTCCCTCACTGCCCTTATGTGTTATTAAAGTAAATCGACTTACAGCTAAAGTAGATACTATCAGTAGCACATTCAAAACTCTGGGGAAGTTCAAAGCTTATTCTATCCCTAAGGTAAAGGGAATCTAATTATATTCAAGTGTATGATTTCTATTCTAGGCATGAGCATTTATGTCACTGTACTAGGGGAAGCTGTTAGAGAAATAGAAGCACAAGTGTATGTCTCCTTAATCTCTTCCCCATGACCTTTGATCAACTGTCTCTTTGTAGCTTTGTGTTACAGCGATCCGGGGAAATGTAGAGCTGGAGAGAGATGGACACTGCCCATAGAAGGCCAGAAACTAAAAGAACGCATCTCAAGGAAAGGAGAATTGGAGAAAGCCATGTAAGCCAGAATCCAGACGAGACAGGAGGAACTTCAAGGTCTCATGTCAGATCCTGCCCTTACATAATGGCAAAAAAGCACTAGCTCACAAAACCCTGGTTTCTTATACTCTAGTCCTGGCAGCAACACATGAGGCTAAAACTGAGGAATTTCTAGCCTTAGCCTTTTCACTGTGTCTAAGTTCTGACAGATGTTACTGACTACCTACTTTTTCAGGAAGTGAGTAGCAGCTCTGCTGAAATGGTGATCTCAGGACAGAGGTAAGATAAACAAGGAAGTATATCTAGTGTTGTATCTGTGTGCGTTTTTACATATTTCAAATTTCTTTTTTCTTTATTCTCTCTTCGTTAGGGTTCTGCTCTCAAACTTTGGTCCTTTTATTAAAAAATTATACTATACTGAGATAATTTGAGGGGAAGAGATTGTTTCAAAGTTATTGACCCAAGCTATTCAGCACTTAGAGGCTGTTTTCATATTTTCTGGTGTCTTAAAATCAAGCACATAAAGATATACTTACTAATTTATTATGTAAACGCCACATTAGAAATATATACATATGGCCAAGTGTGGTGGCTTATGCCTGTAACTCCAGCATTTTGGGAGGCTGAGTTGGGAGGATTGCTTGAGCTCAGGAGTTAGAGACCAGCCTGGGCAACACAGGGAGACCCCACCGCTGCCGAAAAAAATAAAAATAAAAAAAATTAGCTAGGCATGGTGACACACACCTATGGCCCTGCTACTTAGTGGATTGGTCCCAGCTACTCCAACCTGTGTGACAGAGCAAAAATTGTCTAGGAAAAAAAAGATATATACATATATATTCACACATGTATACATTATATATCAATAAACAAAAATGTATAACATCAGCTTTGAAAATATTCAATACTTACTTTTAGTGCCTTACAAATTGTTTTTAAAAATCCAATATATCCAGAATGCTGCATGTTTAAGCAGCTTATCCAATCACTGGAAAGCTACAGCTGGTTTTAGCAAGATCTTCCCTCTCCAAGATCTAGATTTTACCTCTCTAAGCACTAGGACCTCCACTATCTGTTGAGTGGCTCACTGCATTTTTGTTTCTTTCTTTTTGATTAAGGCGGGGACCTTGAAGTAATTGCCTAATTAAAGCAGTGTTGGGAAGATGAAGTAAGCAAAGTGGAGCCAAATTAGCTAATGGTTCTCAGACTTGGCTGTATAATGGGAATTATTGCAGGAGATTTAAAAACAGATCCTACCTCCAGAGACTCTGATGTAATTGATACGGGGTGTGGCCTGAGCCTTGGGATTTTAAAAGCGTCCTAGGTGACTTGAATATGCAGTTAAGGCTAGCAACAATCCAAATTAGAGGTCAAGAGGTATTACAATTTATCAATTAAGTTTTTCAGAGCAGTAATAGTTCCACTAGATTGTATGGATGTAGCATATCAAAATAATACAAATCGTATATGGAAATATTCTCTAAAATATAACACATAACTCTCACAAAGCTTGAAGAATGGAGCAAATCTCCAGCCAGGAAAGTCCCTAAAGTTCCTTGTGTTTCAAAATGACCCATTCTTTATGTCATTATTTAATATAAAGTGTGTAATGTTATTTGGAACAACAAGTGCTCTCTTTCTTTTTGTATAAAGTTACCATTATAAATGATTTTAAAGATGAAAGTGAAAGAGTAATATGAGTAAAACTGAATTCCAAAGTAAACATAAACGAATTAGATATTCTTCTACTAGAAATCATCTTCAAAGCTTTACCTAACAACATTATTGAAGTGCATACTAGATTGGAAACTTATGATTAGATTTGGAGTGAAAAACATCATCTTGGAGCATGTACTTCCTGAAGATTTCAGTAGTTTAGATTAGTATTTGTAGATCTTAAAATGATTTTTTTCTTCTTCACTTATTAAAAATATATATATATATGTGTGTGTGTGTGTGTGTGTGTGTGTGTGTGTGTGAATCCCAAGAAATCAATAGTTGTTAAAAATGCAGAAGACAGGTAGGGTTTCTTCGAAAATATTTTTTCAGAGAAATGAGAGGATTCTTTGCTTTTTATTTTTCATGCCAGTTGGAGAAAAAAGGTAAAGGATGTGTAAATAGGATTCACATTTATCATAGATTTGTTGTAAAATTTAATAGCATTAGTGAAAACTTGGATGGAGAAGACATTGCTTGGCTGATTTTCTTCACTCGGACTCTATGTAGACAACAGATAAGGGAAATACGTCTTAGACAGCTTACTATAGTTTCCAGCATTACACAGGTATTAATTGATGAAGTCAGGAATGAAATCCAAATCTGTGTAAATCCAAAATCTCTTCTATGTCTATTGTAACGCCTTTCTGTGAGAGATTATCAAGAGGGCTGTGAAATTATCTCTAAACCTCTTAAAATACATGGGAATTTTCAACCTTGCTTCAGAGTTGCAGAAAGTAGGGAATGTATTAAACATGTGATCTAAAATGTAAGTATTGAAATAGAGTAAAAATGGATCCCTCATCTATCCTAGTCAATTCTGGCTGCTGTCACAGAATACTATAGGCTGAGTGGCTTAAACAATAAATATATTTCTCAAAGTTCTGAAGTCTGGAAGTCCAAGATTAGGGTGCCAGCATGGCTGGGTTCTTGGTGAGGGCCCTTCTCCTTGTTCACAGTGGGCCATCTTCTCATTGTATCTTTACATGGAGGAGAAAAAAAGATCTGTTCCCTTCATCTCCTTATTAGTACACTAATCCCATCACAGGAAGTCCACTCTCATGACCTCATCTATACCTGATTACCTCCCAAACACGCCACCTCCAGAAAGCACCAAATTTGGGATTAGGGCTTTAATAGATGAATTTTGAGGGTCCAGAGAGATTGTCCATAGCATGATTAAACATTTTTCTTCAAATCTTATTACCTGTAACCTAAGGAGATGTTAAATGCTGTGAAGATGGAAAAGGAGCTGATGACCACACAGGTAACAAACGGAGCAAGGCTGTGGGCGCAGTGGGTGCTGCCCTTGTCAATAGTGAACTCCATTCTTGCTGGATTTAAATCCATTCAGGACCATCCTCGGGAAGATTTTGTGTAGCGCCTGCATATTGTTTTTATTTTACTCTCTCTTTCACTTTTGATGCATTTCTTCTGTAATACCTATCTTCCTATGCCTTAGGCTGTTGTCACTCACTTTAGTGTCCTATTTTTAACTTCCATCTCTATTTTTTTGTAGCTTACTTTCCTCTCTTCTAACCTGAGAAATTCTTTGTTAACACAACCTCTACTGAAATGAATGACTCAAATATGGGCATTTTGTCCAGTGACCAAGACTTTGAGGTTGTATCTGAGAGCATAGAAACTTTTTGCACTCTTACAATTATACTTTGAGGACGACTATTTATTTTGTTACGTCTATTTATTTTGTTACATCCCTGTAGCTTTACAGAACCACAGATTCTTCCATAAGTCTTTAAAAAACGTAAGGCCACCTGCATTTATGTGTTAATTTTAAGTATTACAAAACAGAATAAAACAAAATTCAAAACAATTTCCAGTGCTTTCATTGTAAAAATGCCAACAAATGTAATGTCTAAGGGTTTACCTGCTGTACTTCCTCATTAGATAGATAAGAAAATGAGGATCCAAATGAGGGAAAGGAATTTGACTAAGACCACAAAGCTAATTAGCAGCAGAACTAAAATGCAAATTCGAGGCTGATTTCCTTATCAATGCTCATTGCAACAAGTAGTATTGACTTTTTAGAAAGTCAAGTTATGAAGCTGTAGAAGAGACACATAACCACACCTCAAATAACTCGACAAAGTAGTTGCCTTTGCCAGGAATGTCACCAACATTTATTTTATAGTAATTATATGATTTCTTCCCATCTCACCAGTGATGGGCTTCCTTAAGGTTCTACCAAACAAATTATTCTTTTGATTGTTTGACTGTTTCTTTTATACTAATTTCTCAGTTTACAGTTATGGCAAGTATTCTTTAATTTTTTTTTCCTCATGAAACATATTCAGTCCATTGAAAAATACTGCTGATTCTACATTCTCAGTGAATTTATGTCTCTATTTCTTTCTCACTGTCAATGCCAAAGTGGCTTTTCTAAAGCACAATACAACTATTTCCTGTCCTTGTCCCTCCAGGAAAATGGAAAGCTGGGGAACACATAGTGCAAAGCTTGGATCTGAGTCTCTAGACTTATTCCCACTTACTAGTTATTGCAGAGTAAATTGGGGGAAAAAATCATTATGTCTGTTCCCATGTCCTCGGCTAGAAAATGTGAATAATAACAATAATGTTGTGAGCCTCAAGTGAAAAAATTATATGCAAAATGAGAATAGCATAGCAGGAAGATAGAGCTAATAGAAAGAATTAAGACTTGAAGTCAAAGTACCTGACTTGGACTTCTGTTTCTTCCTATACTTGAAGTAATTTAGGAGCATTACTTTAACCCTTTATCTTATTTTTTCTATAAGTTAACTATAATACTATTAATACTTTCATAAGATCATGGGGAAAAATAATTAATTATAAACATTTAGAAAACCACATATAGTGAGTAGACACCTGATATTATTAAATGACTTGTAAACTTTAAAACTTTTTAAAACAATGATGTACTTACTACCGGGGGCCAGATATAAACTGGGAACTTTATATTTTTATATTATATAGTACTTCATATACTATTTTTGCCTACTTGAAATGAGCATTTAATTCAATCAAAGAATTGATGGCTTGATTAAATTTAACAATATAAGCAACAGTTAGTCATAAGAATGTTTTATAAAATCCAGGAAATAAGCGAATTTTGAATGACATTAATTAGGCAAAAAGCACTGCAATGTTGACTTTGTGGTATTTGATAGAACTTTTAATTTGATTATCAAATTTTTTTTCGGTTTAAGAAAATAATGGATTCATTACATTTTCTAAATGTAGACAAATTATTATTTTGAAAATATTTTTAAAAGAAATATTTTCATGTTATATCTTTGAGAAAAAGCAAATCATGAAAAATTACACTTGTTCGGAAGTGCAAAAGATAAAATAAAACAGTGTATAAAGAAAATCAATTAATTAATCAAAGTTTAAGTGCTAATTATGTTTCAGGGTAGACATGAAACAACGAATTACCCACAGTTCTTGATCTGATATTGAGCTGCAGCGTACTGTGCCTATACAGATCAGTTTAGACTACTCATTAGTAAACTCAGTTTATTCCTTAAAGTAAGTCAACAATTAAAAAGTTTCCCTCACTTGAATTCCTCAAAGTGTCTCTTTGAGGAAAGATGTTGAATAAAACTTTTTTTGGAGGCTGGGATCTCACTCTGTCACCCAGGCTGGCACCGTCTCAGCTCACTGAAACCTCCACATCCCAGGTTCAAGTGATTCTTCTGCCTCAGCCTCCGAGTATCTGGGACTACTGGTGCATGCCACAATGCCCAGCTAATTTTTTGTATTTTTAGTGGAGATGGGATTTCACCATGGTGTCCAGGCTGGTCTCGAGCTCCTGAGCTCAGGCAATCTGCAGCCAAAGTGCTAGGTTTACAGGCATGAGACACCACACCCAGCCTTGTAAAACTTTCTTGAAAGGCCATCAGTTCCTGTTTATTTCCCCCTGTGTTTTCTAAGTTAACTGACTGTGCCATTTTATTTGTGTCAAGTAGCTTGTGCCTCCCATTTCCATTTTTGTCAGCTACTAATGCTATCTCGCAGCAGTGCTGTTCAGTGGGCCCAGGGGAGCCAAGTGTCAGTTTTTCCAGATGGCAAGCTGCCAGTCTACAGCACACCGTTGAAAGTCACAGATGGACTTCATTTCTTTGCAGACCAAAGAACATTTACTTTATGCATACCTTTTTACATGATCAGCTCACAGTAGTTTATGTAATAGCTCCTGAAAAAGATGCAGATTGAGAGACACTGACAGAGACAGGGAGAGAAAGAGAGAGACAGGGAAATGCAGAGAGACACAGAAAGATGCTATTTTAGTGAATTCAGCCCATTTTCTAGGCCATTATAGAATGACATACTTATTTTGCAAAAGGAAAGTTTTTAAACATTATTGCCAATTTACAGGAACTTCTCTCCTAATAGCTAGAACAAAATTCTCAATTTGCTCTAATTAAAATACCAGTTTTGGGGAATGAATTTTTCCCCTTTCGTATTTAAACTGAACATTAAAAAAAGCTAAATCATTTTAAATGGTCTTTAAATTGCATTCTCTCTATCAGAATTGTTAACTCTTTTTGCCTAAGGAGAAAAACCTCCATGTATGAATATAATATCTGAGTAGAACAGAAAGTGGCCTTTCTATAATAAATATTTTGGCTATTACAGAGTTTGTATTTAAATGGGAAGTATTATGAGTTCCACCAACGGGGTATTCTAAATGAGAAATATGTTATTTCTTAATAGCCATGTAAATGGAAACCTGAAGCATGGGAAACTATAAGATCTGAAATAATATATCTATAGGTAGAAAGTTTAAATGCAAAGGGCTGTAAATCAAAAGAGGCAGCAGAACATAGAATATAGGTGGGGAGGCTGCAACCAAGATGCGGATTTCAGTGCCAAGCCTACTAGCTATCAGAAGATGGGCAATCCCTCTGGGCCTAATCTGTAAAGAAGAAATTTGGTTTGGTTCTTTAAATCTCCCTTTTCTCAGGTGATATTGATTATAACTAAAAGTCAAACACCTACTGAGCAAGTGTAAAGCATTACTTTGAGATAGTTTTGTTATTATAACACAGTCATTTTATGATTAAAAAAATGACATTTTTGTGGAAGAGGAATTTAGAAATGCAATGTTTTTTGATGGTTCTGTTTCTTAATACAAAGATTGATAATTCCTAAGTCTTGTGTATATTGAATAACTACAGTGTGATGCCAGCATATGAGAGCTCATGCTATGATTATTGTTCTTAATTTTTTCATCACCTTCAAATGTCTTTAATCAAATAATTAATGAATTTTATTCATGTCAGAATTAAAGGAATAAATTATTTTTATAATTTATTATAAAAATTATTTTTATAATTTTATTGTGAATTATTATTTTAATTCACAACTAAAAGTGAAATTGTGTTACAATGGACAATGACAGATGATTATTTTTTAAATGAGATAGCATAAAGCTAGGCTTTTACGAAATATATTCTAAAAATAATAACAGTTACGTCTGTAATCCCAGCACTTTGGGAGGCCGAGGCGGGCGGATCACGAGGTGAAGAGATCGAGACCATCCTGGTCAACACGATGAAACCCCGTCTCTACTAAAAAAAAAAAAAAAAAAAATTAGCTGGGCGTGGTGGCGCGCGCCTGTAGTCCCAGCTACTCGGGAGGCTGAGCAGGACAATTGCTTGAACCCGGGCGGCGGAGGTTGCGGTGAGCCGAGGTCGCGCCACTGCACTCCAGCCTGGCGCCTGGTGACGGAGTGAGACTCTGTCTCAAAAAATAAATAAATAAATAAAATAACAGTTTTATTTGTTGTATAGTACCTTCTTCCAAGATAAAATTTGAATTATAATTTAGAATGCTATTTAACTTATTATAACATTTCAACTTTTATAACAAGATAGAAGGCTTAGGGCAAGATAAACAGATACAAAGAACTGCGAAAAGTATTTTCAATTTTAAAAACCCTTCTTGATCATCTCTTTTACTAACTCCTCCCATTTATTTATGAAAGATTTTCAAAAGTATATGGTGCTAGTTCAGATGCTACAAAATTCAAAGAAAAATGAATCATTTATACTGCTTTTCAGAAGCTTAAAGACTCAAAAATACAATGCAACCCTTGGAGTCCACAAATATATACCATAACCATAGAGAACCAGATATATAGTTTTTAAAAATTATGAGTAAAATAATTGATTTTATATTCTAAGTATAGAGTTTTTAGATGTGGAATTGCTGGTCAGTAATCAGAGCATTAGTTTTTAAGGAAAAATCAACTTCAGTATTTTCATAGTAAGAGAAGCAGAGAGAAATTGTTACTTGATAATGAATTTGAAATATATATGTAAATAGCTTTATATTCTATATGAGGAATACATGGCTCCATTGACTAGTTTTCCCAAGATTCAAGTCTGATGATAGCAAAAGCTATCTTCAAATCAGAGAATCCTGTATGTAGCACTAAGACTCACTCCAATATTTCCTGGTGTGGTAAGGCTTCATGGAGTTGGGAGGATTTTAAGTAGTTTAATTCTTCATTGCTTTTGTCCTCAGTATTGCGAATATAGTGGCTGGTACATGGTAGGAATTTGTTTAAAATTTGTTTGAGTTGTTGATGAGTCAATGAAGAATCTCTAAGGTAATAATTTATATTACAGTGCATGATAAAATATAGGAGGCAATGTAAACATGGGAGGATGGGAGCAGCGAAGAGTTCTAGGAGACTCATGAAAACTGACTAAAGCCTAGAACTTTCTTTCTCATTGTCTTCTAGCCCACTGTCCAGGTTTCATCACTATCATTCCATACAAATACAAAAGATTGAGTAATTTCTAGAGTGCCAGTCTTCTGTATACCATTCCTGCCATCAAAAAAATTCACTGCAATTGAAAAAAAAATAAGCCCAAAACTTTCATATACTTTTTCATTAACATAAAAGTGAGGGCTTCATGTATTATTAATATAATGATCAGTGTTCACTTTAACAGGAACTGAGCTCAGCTCCCTTTCTCTTGATCTCACTCTCATAACAACTCTGAGGTAGATGCCACTTTCACCCTTGGAAAGCAAAGAAACAAAAGCTGAAGGCTTTGAAGCTTTCCCAGGTCAGACTGCTTATCAGCAGTGAGCCTGGGATGTGGATGCTGTGCTGACTGAAGGAGAGTTCCGGAGTATTCTGCATTAAATATGTACTCTGCATAAATTAATTTTATAGGTTATAAATACACAGAAAAAGGAAAAAAATAACAAAATAACAGCTCTGTTCTATGTTAAAAAAAATACATTAGAACCAGGACACCTATTTGGTTTATTCAAGATTTCACTAGAATTTTGAACTGGTATATTCATTACATTTTCAACAGAATAGAGGAATAATGTATGTAACATTTCTTAAAAGTATTTGACCATGTAAAACCTATTTAAAAATTTTTTTTCCTAATTTGTTTATTTCCTTTTCTGGGTTACTTTCTCTTAACTCTCTTATCTTCTCCAAGTATCTCAGCCTTGTATCATAACTAGCCCCAGACGATTATTTGCTATGGTAAAACATATACAAGATAATTAAGAAGTATTTCTTCAAAAATAGGTTCATAGGGTACTCTGATATTTTGCTGCTATTGCTTTATTTTGAAACTGTTTTTTTTTTTTTCTGAAAACTGTGAAAGTCTAAATCCATTGTTTTTTTAAATATACTTCCTAATAAAACTTTCATTATCCATTAGCTGAAGCCATTTGACACTTCGGGCTAAATCATTCATCTTGATGTTTTTCAATGCAAATGGCAGAATCTTAATAAATGTCAAATGTGACTTCTTTTCATTTCTTCTAGGATCCAAAGTTCCTGTGAACACTTATACATAGGCTATGTTTACTTCTATCCTGCCCACAATTAAGGTTATTTCAGGTCTTGAGAGATGAGGTTTTTAGATAGCAGAGATCTTCTCAAGTTAGACTGACTAATGGTCCCAGCTTTCATATTGCTTCTCACTGGTAAAGAAAAAAACATGGAATGTATTTTTTCTTACCAAAGAATATTTCATAAACTATATATTTTTTCCGATTGTAACAAATAACAATTTGAGATATCACAGCATCTTCTCACACTAGGAAGCCTAGAAGAGAAGAGATTACAGTTATCTAGTTTGGATATGACAGGTCTTGATGCTGGGAATGGAAAGGGAATATCAGCTTCAAGCAGTGGTGTAAATAGTGTGGTGCGGTCACGCCGGTTACAAACACAGAAGGAGAGAATAGGGCCAAAAGTATTTGATCTGGGTGCCTTCAGATGATTCCTCCCATGCATCTGGGATGACTCTTGTTAGTCTCCATTGCATAGTGGCCCTGCTTCCTCTTGACGTTTTTGTTCATCTATAGCCTTGTAACCACTTTTACATGTTGGCACTGATTAGCCTTGTATTGAAACATGTCCAACCTGTTGCCTACACAAAGCTATCCTTCACTGAGTCCCTGAGAAATTATTTCTATGCCCTGCTTCTAATCCCAGCCAGGTGTAGTACTTTTCTTGAGATGCCTCCCTAGTCCTGGACTTAATAGATGTCATCATGATTCTAAGAATCGTTAACTTAGGGCTTTCTGTATTTATGAGCTTGAGCTATAATTGAGAGAAAAAAATAGGAAAAAAGGAAAATTGAGCTAAACTGACTCAATTTTCCTTTTTTTTCATTTTCTTCTCTCAATTCTGTTCTTGGTTTTCTTGTTTGTACATTGTATGAATAAATTCTAATCATTCTGTCTCTACTGGTGGCACTAGCTATGTTTATGAAGGTTAAGTAATAAATAGATATCTGTGCACTAAAAACCAATACAATTATATGTTCCAAATCTATATATTTTGAGAATATTTTTGCTCCTGTTATTGCTTTTTAACAGCCAGATATTTTTTCTTAGCCAAGGTTGTCAAGTAGGATTCAAATCAAGCATGGTAATGTTCATTAAGCTATGAGGACGCAAAGGCATAAAAATGATACAATGGACTTTGGGGACTTGGGGGGAAGAGTGGGAGGGGAACGAGGAATAAAAGACTACAAATATGATGCAGTGTATACTGCTTGGGTGGGTGCACCAAAATCCCACAAACCACCACTAAATAATTATTCATGTAACCAAATGCCACCAGTTCCCCAATATTTTATGGAACAATAAAATAAAATAATAAAAATTAAAACAAAAATAAAAAATAAAATAAAAAACTGTTACAGCAGAGCAAGAAAACCAATATTCTTACATGGCTGATGACAAAAGACATGTCCGTTTGACTTATTTTATGTGACTTATAAACTGGTTTTGAAAGTAATTTCAGATTTTTCAAAAGATAGCATTATCACAAAGATCAGTCACTGGATTTCAGTCATGGTTTGAGTAAAAATATTTACTTTCATAGATAAATCCACCCATGAATATACAAATTACTAATAGATAAGCCTAGTTAAACAAAAATAGTGAATAGAGATCTCACCATATAAGTGCCATTCACTTATTTATGTACAATGGGGACTTCTTACCAGACTTGGTCCGGAAGCTGCAGTTCTAGCCAATCTAATGCCTTGGCTTAGTTTTGTTTGCCTGCACAACTGGTGAGCTGAAATAATGCCAGAGTGAAAATCTCAATTCAGAGACAGCAATGTTTTCTTGACTCTCAGGGCTGATCTCATTGTTGCTGCTAATTCCAACTTGGCTCCTGCTGATCACCGGCAAAGGGATCTGATACTGTTTTACTTTCAATTGGGGGAAATATTTTGGAATTTGCCTTGGGGCAGAAAGCTCAAGTTAAAACTGGTCTCATGCCAGCAAAATGAGAAGTTGTCAATACATGTTTGTTGAATTGAATTGAACACTCCTGGATACAATTAGTATTATGACAGGAAAGAGGAGGCTGGTGGTAATTACTCAATATTTGTGCATCACCCACTATATGATAGTATGTATGAAAGAGAGAGCACAGTTAACATCTCTGACCTTCAGTAGCTTCCAATCTTGTAATGGCTGATAGTGAGACATACCGCACTTCCTTACAAAACATATAGAAATACTGAGGGAGAGCAGAGCAAACCTATCACCATGCCCCAGGCAACATTATAGAGAAGTTTCAAACCATCTTTCAAGCCAAGGCTGTAAATATATGTCCTTGGCAAATTATACCAATTATATCTCCCTGGTAGGGTTGTCATGCATATAAATATTTACCTAGCACTTAACATAATGCTTGCCGTCTGGTAAAAGCTCACTCAGCAATGGACAATCTTACAGAATCAGGACTGGGACTTCTTGGCCACTTACAAGTTGCAGTGCTTACTTCTGAACATGAATTTGGAACGCAACCTAGGAAGCCATGATAGAGCAAGGCTATTACCTCAGGAAATGTATGTAAGTTATAACTTACAAGGCAGTAGAACTACGCATTAGGTATTTTCTAGGTCTTTATAGCTTACATTTTTTCTTGCACTCTCTCATGCTGGTTACCTTGTAATAGCTCTGTAAGGAAATTTGAGAAGCGCCCCTCTCAAGTCTTAAAGAGATGGAAAATATAATTGGATACCATCTTTAATACAAAAGAGGGAGACATGAAATTACAAGGAAAAACATAAGACCAAAATAACATTCAACTTAATCTTTAAAAGTCAAAAACATGGTGTAGGTTTTTTGTCTGAACACAAGGAACAGTATCAAGTTTCTGTTCAGATGGTTGGTATGGTCCAGAAATTAAATGAGAAATCTCTTATTCTATGTGCTGGGTAACATGTTTGGGTATGACAATTGTGTTTTCTTGAATAAAAATAGAAGCAATTAACTAAGAACCCTTCCCTCTGATTTCCATCTCTTAGAATTTTACAGCGTTTACTGTCTAAATTTAAATTTGTGCTTGGTTAAAAAAGAATTCTCCACTGATCTAATTTCCCTGCATTATATGTGATATATATAAAACATCTCAAACTAGACTCTCCTTTTATTTTTTACTAACTCATATTCACTTCTTAATAATATCTATTGCTCTGTATATCCCTTGCCTGCTTGGTATGGTTTGTATGTGTCCTCTTCTAAATTCAGATGATAAAACTTAATTGGCACTGTGATGGTATTAAGAGGTGAGACTTTTAAGAGATGACAAGGCCATAAGTACTCCTTCCTTTTGAATGGGATTAAGCCCCTTGTAAAAGAGGTTTCACAGGATGTTCTGCTTACTTACCCTCCTGCTTTCTGCCATGTGAGAACACAGTGCTCCTTCTTTCCAGAAAATGCAGCAAAAAAGCTCCATCTTGGAAGCAAAAAGCAGCTTTCATCAGACAAATGAAACTGCCACATGCCTGTCCCTTGATGTTGGACATCCCAGCTTCTAGAACTATGAGAAACAAATTTTTATGTATAATTTACCTGCTTTCAGGTATTTTTGTTAGAGCAGTGAGAAACAGACTAAGACAATGATTCTGGCTGCACTTTGACATTCATTTAAGTTTCTATTTAACATCTCGTAGCTATGGTAAGAGTGTTCTTGTGACTGCAGTTGCTTCTGCAAAGATCACACAAAGGTGCTATGTTAATAAAGAGCTTAATTTTTGCTCACTCTCAGGGTCTTGTTTTTCTTGGATCACTTTCCTCTACTTTCTCATAATTTGTCCATATTAGTGGCTCTCCAGCTTTGATGAATATCTGAATCTTCTGTGGAGCTTCTCAAAGACACATGCTGCCACTGTAGCCTAGAGTTTCTGAGTCACATCCTGGATGAGACTGAGCATAGGAATAATAGGCACATCATTAGAAGATTCCAGGATGACCTTTGCCATCCCTTAGATTTACTTTCATTCATAAGAAGTGTTTCTCGGTACACATAGTTTTACTTTGGCTTCTTAGTAGGCTTAACCTGGAAGTCCAAATTTCTACTCCTAATGTATAAACTTGTGCACTACCATTAATTCATTAAGTTTATTTGCTCCGTTTTTATAACTATTAAATCATACTGAATGTCCAGCAAATAAATTTTATTTAAAAATGCTATTAAAAACTAGGTTTAAATTAATTAATATAATACATTAGTTAATGGTATAGGTTAGATAAAAGCATTTTAATTTTGTTTTCTGAGAAAATGCTTTAAATTATATATTACATTAACAAAGAGAATTCCACATTGTAAACTGAGCTGTTGGTGTAATTATTTTATCTTGATTAGTGTTTCTGGACCCTTCAAATCAGCCCCAACAATAGGTCTCCCATTCTATCTCTGTGCATTGCTAATCTGTTATCACTTTTAGGGCCATATTATTTAAGAAGCCAACAACAATTATTTGGTATTGTATTATAATTCTTCTTCTCTCTGGACAGTTTAACTTTTTCAAGAACACAAAGTAATACACAAATCAAAATGTTACATCACAAAAAAATGGTTTTATAGTTTTTTGTTCCATTATAAAAATAGTTTAAAAAACCAAATGCAAGAAACTTATTCACAGGTTTCAAAAAATTGCATAAAACAGATTGGATGTTTAATGTTATTGCCATTAAAAGAAATCAATAATGAAACTCTTCAGACACGGAAGCAATCAAAAACAGCTGAATAACATTAATTGGAAACCATGATATATTTTATAAATCAAAGATGGTAAATCAATATCAAGGTTGAAGGTGCACCTGTGGTGATCAGTCTTGGCTGCATTTTCCTGACAGGTGACCACATAATATTGATTGGGAAGAGGTTTATATTGAACAGAGGAGATAAACTGATATCTGGGCCATTCACTGCTTACAGACACAAAGAAGATTGGAACTCAATTAATGAGTCTTCTTATGTGCATATAATTATATAAGCCAACAATGAATACTCATGTCAGAGTGGTGGCATTGTCAAATTAAATGGTTAGTATATGGTAGATGATATAAAATTAAAAATAAGAAGCTGCATCACAAATCATAGAATCTGTGAAGCAAAAAGTACCTTAAAGAACCTAACTCAACACTCTCATCTTACAGATGTGAAATAAAGAAGCAGAGCAGGTAAATGATTTGCTCGAGCCAATATAATAGGTAATATCTAACTCAAGAGACTCAGACATTATTCTTTCTGTTTCTGATGTGTATTTGCAATACCCAGGAATTACACACAAACATACATAGGCACATAGAATTAATATGATGTTTCTATGGTGAAAGATATTTTGTTAATTGATTTTCTGGAATTTCACTTCTATTTTCCCAGAAGTAGAATTTTATTTTTAAAAGGTAGATCTCCAGAGACATCCATAAAAGTTTTCATGCCAAAAACATCTTTTCCATTGCAGTTAAAAAAAATAGTAGTGGAAAATTTTTGGTTCATGTGACTTTAAGAAAAAGTTAAAATCTAAAATGTTTTATTGTAAATTTAAATAGTCACGGTGAATAACATTTCTTACATGCTTTCTAGGTTGACATTCTATACTATGGGTCTACCCTTCTCAGCACCCCAAGACTTCAAATTCAGTAAGTGTGAATTTGTATGTGAGTAGGAACGTTCAAAACAGAACATGTTTAAAAAGGAATGTTCTTTCTCGCTGTTAGCATAGAGATGAGCTATTTCTTTTCACTGCCAATCAATATAATGATTTATTGTTGCCTTCTGACAAATATTGTAAATCACCATGGAGAATTTTACACCTCCAGTGTTTCTATTCCCAAACTCTAATTAGTGTTGAATCATCTCCTACCCTAATTCTCAGTGACTCTGTGTGTCAGTTATCTATTGCTTTTAACAAGCCACCCAAAAGCCTAATGGCTTGAAATAACTATTTAGTTCATGAATTCTGTGGATTATCAATTTGGTATCAGCTGTGTGGTTCTTCTGTTGGTCTTGACCAAGTTCACTCATTAAATAGAGTCACCTGTCAGTCATTTGGAAGACTGCTGCTAGGAACTGGATGGCTGTGTGCTGTGATGACAGAAGTAGCGAGGCCACCTGTCACCCTCAAACAGCAGGCTAGCTGGGGCTTTGTCACATGGTGGTGGTGGCAGGGATCCAAATAGCACAAATAGCAAGAAAACCTCATTGTGCAAAAGGTTTTAAGTAACTGTTCACATCATAATGCTAATGTACTCTGGGCCAATAAAGATGACATGGCCAACCCAGAGTGAAAGGGTGAAGAAACAGGCCCCACCTCTTGATACAAATACCTGCAAAATCACACCACAAGCCATACATGCAGGGATGGAAAGAATTTTTCATCAATTTTGCAATTTACTACATGTTCTACTGCTCATAACTGAGGAGCTGCGTGCATAGACTGTCATATAATTAAATAACTTGTTCCATGTCCCAAACCTAGTCAGTTTTAGAGAAAGCTTCAAGCCAAGGTTGGTTTGATTCTAAAGCTATTGAATCATCTTTTGGCAGATCTTAAATGTATTTCACACATATTCTACTTTCATCTCCACTGTAGTGTCCTAGTTTAAGCCATCATCTCTCCTGGATATACTCTTCTAATTGATCTTCTTGTTTTCAACTCCCCTTCCTGCAATACATTTTCCATACATAATCTGAGCAATATTTTAAAATGTAAATCAGATTATGCTACTTCACTACTTTAAACCCTTCCATGGCTTGTCATCCTAGTTAGATAATAAAAATCCAAACTTCTAATCTTGACTCCCAAGATACTACAAGATTTCTCCCTTGCTTTGCTTCACAAACATCTATCATTCTATCTTTCCCAGGATTCACTATGCTAGAGCCACACTGGCCTATTCAGTATTTCTCCAATATATTGAGCTTATTCCCCTTTAAAGCTTTCGCAATTGTTGTTCCTCAGGATAGAACTTCTGAAAGGAAGCGTTCTTATTCTTTTGAACTACTGGGTTTTCTCCGTCATTACACAGGGCTCTCTGCCAATGTCACCACCTATAGAAATAACTTTTTTGACTACTATGTGTAAAATGTTCATGCTGCTTCTCTGGGTTCTTCTCAATGGCAATTTATTACATTAATTTGAGGGTGGTAGCCAGGGAAGGCAATCATTACAGCACTCATTCATATTTGAAATTATCTTTCATATTCTTTTACTTACATAAGATATATTTCCTTTCTACTCTTAGAAACCAAATAACAATAGAGACCTTATGTATCTTAATCCCTGCTTCATTCTTAATGAAGGAACAATGCTTGAAACAATATTTATTGAATTAAGAAATGGCATGCTTCAGAACTTTAAAAAACCCTAAAAAATGATACAGGGCTGTTTCCATACTCCTTGAACTTTCAGTAATAACCCAAAACCCGACTATTTCAAAATTCAGTCTCTTGAGTTTTTTCTTTGATGAAAATCTACATTATTGTAGTGCATGACCCTAAAAGGATTAAAACGTTCATCTTCAGGGTGTGTAGGTCAGATATGCATTCAGGGATATCTACACAACCAAACAGAAAACAATGGTCTTTGTTTGAAATTATTTTTCTCTACCACCTACATGACAAATACATCCCTACCAGATATGACAAAGGAAGACATGATAAAGGTGATGAAAACTGAAGACCTGAATGACAGAGATAAATAAATACTGATTGGGAAAACATAAGAGAATTATGTATCTAGTGACACAGAAGACAAACTTTATTGACTTGCTCTGATTAGCCCTGTTTTCTTTTAAGTTGGTAGAGACAAAAATATAAGCTATGTCTGGAGTATTTTTGTTATGCCTGACTGAAATATAGGCAGCTGTGTTTTAGATGATTTATGAATATTTTTTAACACAGATTGTGTAGAGGATTTCAGTCCCAGTGGAATAAAGTATACTTGACAGGAGAGTTATAACTAGAAGAACTGGAAAGAACAGACTTCTGGAGATTAAGAAATGTGTCCTAGATTTAAAAGTGTATATACCAAATAGTTCAGTCATTATAATTACCTTAAAATATTGGTAAAGAAAAAAAAAATAGCTGTTAAACAGGAAAATATATTATCTGTTCTCTCGATGCTGTTCATTGAGGTGTATTTTTTCATATGTGGGCATTGTAACAAAATCAGCTTCTTGAGAATGCTTATGTTGGAATATTGTTATTTTCAGAAGACTTGTGATATAGCAACATGTCTAATATAGTCTAGGGAGCATATATCTTACTAAGTTTGATTCTCAGTTGAGAAATGCAAAATACTCTATATCCTTATTATATACTATGTGTAGACATATGTATTTCAGTGTTCTTATTTTTGAATTTTTTGTTTGCTTTTTATTAAAATGGTAAAATTTCTGCTCCCAGATTTATTTAAATGATTATAGGACTACATCTATAAGTTTAGTTAAGAGTGTGCTTTTTTAAAAAAATTGTTGTGACTGTTGTTCTATTTTCATGAATTCAGACCCCTGAATATAGCAACAATTGAAACATAGCTATACACTCAAATAACTTAAGAATATTTAAGAATCAACATTATTTACTCAATCATTCAGTAAAATATGTTCACTAAGCATCTACTAGATGGAGGGAACTAGATAGGTAACAATGGAAAATGCTAGATAAGAAGACATACCTCTTCTTAAAAAATAATTAAAATTATATTTTAGTGAAATAATACACATTTACAAATCAGTAAATCATCAGATGGCAAGCACTGTGTGCAATTATATATCAAACTTTAAATGTGTGAATTTATAGTAAGTGAATTTTATCTCAATAAATTGCTAAAAAAGCTATGTACAGACTGATATTTACAGAAATGCAAATTAAGGTTTACAGAGACATGACAGCTTCGGGTACATTCCTTGAAGTCTCATGTTAGCTGGTAGGCACAGCACAGCGGTTCTGTTCTTTACTGCTGACATCTATTCTGACTGGCTTAGCCTGTGTTTTGATTTGTCAGAGCAGAGAATTTGCCTCTCATTACTTCATTGTTACCTCTTCTCTCAGGGAGAGGATTTGGAGTAGAAAAACATTACGATATTGGCAAAAGTTGGAGACAGAGACATGAGAGCAAGAAAAATGCAAATGGAAGAAATTTAAAAACAGTAGTTTACTGGGATAGAGGCTTAGGACAGTTTCTTAGAGAATGATCATGGAACCATGGGCATCAGAGTACCAGAATGGCTTATCAAAAATCCGGTGTCTAGCTCCACTCCACATGCAGGGAATCAGATTTCCTTTGGGTAAAACTAAGTAAATTGCATTGTAATACCACCAGATAATAAATTGTTAATAAAAAATATTATCACGAGATAATTGTTAATGTTTTAAACTAAAAGTTTTAGAGCCATTAGGTTAGATCACATCTTTAGTACTTAGCAGAGTTTGATTGGCATTATTAAAACAGAGGAACGACTGTGAAAACTAGCCTGAGTGGCTTGTTTCAGATTTGAGGATAAGAATAAAATGGCTTACCGAGAAAGATGGAGAAGATGAAATTACTGGAGTTTTGCTTTATTTAGTTAAATCAATTGGAATAGTATAATCATAATTTTTTTTAGTAATTAGAAAACAAAATATAATGATTGAGAAACACTTCTAGATTCTGCTGGGGAATATATAGAGCTGGAAATAGCATCAATTCCACACTTAGATGAATAATATTTGGACAAACTGTAAGTTGATGAACTTTTTGACTCCATCAGAAAGTTGTGGTCATAGTGCAAGAAATTAGCATAAGATCTATGGAAATACAGACACCTATAGAGGGAGAAACGACATGCCAGAACTTGGAACAGATGTAGCTCTACACAAGTAAAAAGAAGTAAGTTGGGGTGGGGCGCAGTGGCTCACGCCTGTAATCCCAGCACTTTGGGAGGCCAAGGCAGGTGGATCACCTGAGGTCAGGAGTTCAAGACCAGCCTGACCAACATGGTGAAACCCTGTCTCTACTAAAAATACAAATATTAGCCAGGCATGGTGGCAGGCACCTGTAGTCCCAGCTACTTGAGGGACTGAGACAGGAGAATTGCTTGAACCTGGGATCTCAGCTTACTGCAGAGGTTGCAGTGAGCCGAGATCGTGCCAGGCACTCTAGCCTGGGTAACAGGGCAAGACTCCATCTCAAAAAAAAAAAAAAAAAGAAGTAATTTGGAATATTTAACAAATTAGTGGACGTTAAGTGTAAGTTGGTGAAAGAGTGTGAACCTTGGGTCTGGGCACATAAGGAGAGTTCATATCCTTTTCCGGTTTTCTCCTCTAGTAACGCCAGTTGCCTAAAATGGTGGTAAAATGTCCCTTCTTGAGCAGACCTGAGGGAGGAAAAGTAACTGCATGGGAAAGACATGAAACTCTGCCCAAACGCTTCTCTCCATTCTCCTTTTTAGAACAGAAGTCTTAATTTCCATTAAGGGGAAGGTATCAAACACGAACATATTTAGTGTATTTGCAATAAGCCATCATAGCTGGATATAGGTAATGGGGGAAAACCTACCTGTGGGGTGGGGGGCAAAATACACGCTGGGAACAGAACTACAGTTTGGGGATGGGAGGTAGGAAAACTGAAAAGATTTTGGCTCTGACAATCAGGTACACATTGCTACTTAATACCGAGACTAAATCAACACAATAGAAACAACCTCTACCTCTTCACTCTGCTCCCAACCACCGTCATTAGCCTAACAAGTATCAAGTAATAAATAGCAATGAATACTGGAAGAAGAGTTTCAAGAGCATGAAGACAGACCAATCCCAAAGCACAGTGCAAAGGAAGTACCTAAAGCTAAAAGTGAAATAAACGTTTAAAAGCTGTCTTGCAAATATGCCCCCACCTTAAACCTAAGGGAATGCCAGAGTATCTGGAGAGAGTGGTGCTCTGAGGTTAATTAAGCAAGAAAATCTTCAAAGCCAGATCATCTCTATCTTAACTCAAATGCGAAAGATCATCTCTATCTTAATTTACCAGCAGAGGTAAGAGTATACACATTTCCAGTCAACCAATAATATATTTTAAAAAGAGGTATAAAAAATAAGAAAATAGGGGAGATAAAACAACAAAAAAATGCTTAATTAATCCAAGGAGAGGAAGATAAAGGAGTGAGGTTTAACAAAGGACAGAAAGGATAAGTTGAGAACAGCTACCAAAATGTTAGATTTTAATCCAGCAATATTAAAAATGTGATATTAAATATAAACCAACTAAACCCACCAAATAAAAGGCAGAAATTGTCAGATGGGATAAAAAAACATAACACAAATCTATTATTCAACAAGAAACTCATCTTAATACAAAGAATAAATTATTAATATAAAGATTATTTTCAACAAAGTTGCCCAGACAATTCAATATATAAAAACAAAACAGTGTTTTAAATAAGTCATGCCAGGACAACATGTTTTCTACATGCTAAAGTTGAATCCCTACCTCACACTACCCACAAAAAATGTAGTCAACATGGATTATAGACTTAAATGTCAGAGTTAAAACCAGAAAGGAAACTATAGTGTATGTTTGTAATCTTGGGTTAGCCAGTAGTTTTTCAAGTATGACATCATGAAGCAGAAGTAACAAAAGAAAAGATGAATTGGCTTTATAAAAACGAAAACTTTTGTGATTTCAAAAGATGCCATCAAAAAGGTAAATATAATGGGAGAAAATATTTGCAAAAAAATTACATATCTACACATAAATATATAGATATATATTTATATATCTTATCTGACAAGAAACTAACCCAGAATATGTAAAGAACATTTAAAATTCAAATATAAAGACAACCGAATTTAAAATGTGCAAATAATTTGAATAGACAGTTATTTAAAGAAGATGTAAAAGTGACCAATAAGCATATAAAAAGATGCTCAACATTATTTATCATTAAGAAAATGCAAATTAACACCACAGAGAAATCCCACCACTCAACCATCAGAACAGGTAAGACAGGATAAAAAAGACAGGTAGTAACAAGTAGCCTTGTAGTATAATTTGAAGTCAGATAGTGTGATGCCTCCAGCTTAGTTGTTTTTGCTATTCATGGAATAATTTTAAATTGTTATAATATTAATGTAAGTAACAATTTCAATAGGAAAACAAGTTATTTTCTCTACTGTAAAAATAAAAAAACAAGATCATGCTGTTTGGAGGGACATAGATGGAGCTGGAGGCTATCATCCTTAGCAAACTAACACAGGAACAGAAAACCAAATACCGCATGTTATCATTTATAAGTGGAAGCTAAATTATGGGAATAGATGGACACATAGAGGGGGACAACACATAATGGGGCCTTTTGGAGGGTTACGGGTGGGAGGAGGGAGAGGATCAGGAAAAATAACTAACTTAGGCTTAATACCTGGGTGATGAAATAATCTGGACAACATGACACAAATTGACTCATGTAACAAACCTGGGTACCCCTGAACTTAAAATAAAAGTTAAAAAAATTAAAGCAACAACAAACACATCTGTGTTCTAAAGTAAAATGCAAGCATAATATTTTCTTTAAGTAACAATTTGTTCATGTGATTATTTATTCTTAGCCCAAGAATGTAACACTATTAGGTTGGTACAAATGTAATTGCAGTTTTTCCATTAAAGTGATGGCAAAAAAAGCAATTACATTTGCACCAATCTAAATATATAGCTATGCTTTTTTTTAAGCTCCTGGATGTATCTGAATAAGTATATGCTATTAATCCTGTAAAAAATTATTTTTAATGCCTCTGCCTATGTTTTCCACTTTCAAAAATGTTGGGTTTCTCTTTGGAACATGTTTTCTAAATGTTTTGAATTTGTTCACAACTGAATGTTATCCTGATGTGAATAAAAAAAAACAGCTACAACAAAGGAGAAAAAAAGGAAAAGGAAAAGAAAAAGAATGCTGAATTTAATTTGTGCCTCTACTAATTACAAGCTGTGTGATCCTGCACACACTGATACTTGACCCTCAATTTTCTCATATTTTAATTGGTAATAAGAAGGCCTGCTCTACTAATTTATTTTTATTCTTGTTAGAATCAAGTGATAACAATATAATATGAAAAGGGCAAACAGAATATAGAGATATCACACAGATTAATACCCGAAGCAAGGCAGAAAGCAAACTCCTTTTAACCTTCCAAGCTGCAAATTGGAGGCATCTGGGGGTGAAAAATAAGAACTATTCTTGAAGAAAAGGATTTCTGAATAGGACAGTAGAATCTTCCATGTGAAATTTATCCCAGAAAAGCACCTCCACCCCCACCTCCCATCTAAAGACAGAGGGTATATGTTTCACCTGGTGCAATCCATCAGGACAGCTGCAGAAAGTAATTTACAGAAATGCTGTAGCAGTCATTTATTTATTGATTTTTCTGGAAGTGTTAGCAGAGACCATTCAAATATTTAGGCAACTCAAATATCAGCTGCACCGCAGCCTTCATGGACCACACTGTTTTAACCTTATGCTAGCTTGTGTAGAGATCAGATCATTTCTGCTTTTCAGTCAGTAATAAATTTTACATTTTAGTGGCAGTTTTGTAGGGGAAACTGTTGTGAAGAGGAGGTTGTGGATGGAGATAGCGTTGGTGGTAATATTACATCACCGCAGAAATAATACTTCCTTTTACACCACGCATATGGGTTTTTCAAGACGTTTCTGGAATCATATAGAAAAGCAGTGGTACTTTCTTCCCTAACCATTCTCTCCATTAAATTTTTAGCCATGTTCCTGTCTTCTATTTTTATTTCATGTTTTCTTTTTCGAAATATCAAATAAATCTCCTATAGTTCATGAAGAGTAAATTCCTTTTTCCTTAGGAAAATGGGATACCCACTTCAACCACAGGCACTTGCTCGGCTCTTGCATTTACCTTGCAAAGATGTTGTTCTCAAAAAAGTTCTCTTCTGTTGATGGAATTATTTTACCAGGTGCTAAGAATATACATATTTCTCCAAATTATCAGATTACTGGATATATTGCTGTTCAACTTTCCCCATGCCCTACTAGCCTTTGCTTGAATGTGTACAGGGCAGCCAGTTATTTGCATCCTGTCTTCACTTCCAAATAGCTGACAAAGTCTATTAGCACACAGTATCTCTGGTTTTCTTTCTAGCTAAAATAAGGTAATGCTTTTGTTATATATGTAATTGCTTTTAGAATTTTAGCGACATTTTACAACACAACTAACTGAATTCCTCCCAAGAACAGGCAATGGTGGACCCTGCTTACTTCTGATTGTATGTTGGTTCTGAGTCTTCTATTTTAGTGTAGTTGCTGACTAGTAGAATATTTTACGTGTTTTACTGCTGGTGTAGGTCCATATTTATTTCTAGTAAGAATCAATAGTGTTTTCTTGGGTTCGGACTCATTTTGGTGAGATTTACCAAATACGACTCTGCTTGATGTTTGACACTTCTATTTCCTTTTTAATCTCTTTTGAAAGCTGTGTCCAATCACCTTTTGTGTGTTTGTTTGTTTTTGTCTTTGTTTCATTTTGAGATGGAGCCTTGCTCTGTCGCCCAGGCTGGAGTGCAATGGCACAATCTCACTCAGCTCACTGCAACCTCCGCCTCCCAGTTTCAAGCAATTCACCTACCTCAGCCTCCCAAATAGCTGGAACTAGAGGCACATGCCACCATGCCAGGTCAAATTTTTGTATTTTTAGTAGAGATGGGGGTTTCACTGTGTTAGCCAGGATGGTCTCGATCTCCTGACCTCGTGATCTGACCACCTCAGCCTCCCAAAGTGCTGGGATTACAAGGGTGAGCCACTGCACCAAGCTGAAAGCTGTGTCCAATCTCCTTTACATTGCACCTTGATAAACTATGCTACTGTATGTTATTTTAAACATGTTACATGTAGTAAAATTCACATTTTTGGTGTATAGTCATATGAATTCTTATACATAAATAGATTATCAGAACCACTAGCAGAGACAGAATACAGAATAATTCTATTATCTCAAAAAATTCTCTCATGTTGCCCCTTCATATTCAGACCCTGCCAAAAAATAACATAGAAGAGAACCTGGCATCCAGTGGTATTTTCTCTTCTCTCGTTTTTTTTTTTGCCTTTGCTAGAATAAATGGAATTATACAGTTTTCAACCTTTTGAAACTATATTATTTCACTTGGGAGAATGTATTGAGATGTATTCATGTGCGAACTGGGTGAATCAATAGTGCTTTCTCATAAAGTTGCTAAAACTTTCTCATACAAGTTTCTTTATTTCTTTGTGTGAAATATATTTTCATTTTTTTGTGTGTAAATACCTTCGAGTAGGATTGCTGTGTCATATAATTTTATATTAAAAAATTGCCAAATTGTTTTCCAAAGTAGTTATGTAGCTGCACTTTCTTTAAAATGTCTTTGTGTTATTTAATACTTACATAGTTTTCTTTTACTTAGTAAAAAAAGAAAATTGCAGCTGTTTTCCAAATATATCTTTAGGCAATTAATAGAGTATAAAGGAATAATTCTGAGTTTTAGTAGGATTGAACTTATGCTGCAAAATTTAAAAAATGCATTTGATATGATTTTTTCTGTTAATTCTCCTTAAAATTTCTTATTTGCTTGTCACTAATAGTGTTCAGAAATAATAAAAAACATGCCTGTGATATCCTATCATCCACCTTTCAGCTAATGTAGTTAGAATGATTTGGCTCTTGTGCTGCAGAGAAAGATCTTAAAATAATATCACTTTTATCATGTGGATTTCTTGGCATGCAGCATGTATTGTGAATTCAAAGTCTATTTGTAGCAAGTCTATGACTTAAAAGGAAACATAAATTGATAGTATAGATATTATTTATTTTTCTCTAAAACTTTTCTTAGTTTCAGTTTCATTACACTTGGTGTCTTTCTCTAGTGAATTCTAATCCATGCAGATCTTGGAAGAAGAAATGGTATTAATGAATCTGTAGTCCTTCTCTTTCAGACAGTAGCTTGTTATCCACCCCATAGCAATGATCTAGTATATGAATGAAGGACATGCTAAAGGCAGAGGTGGAAAATATTTAAAACCCATGTAGTCTGAATACAGCTATGTTTGTAATTGACAACTTAATTCAATTATTTCTAAATTTCAGGTAGATTCTAAAATAATTTTTTTAGACTTTTTCTCTCAGATTCCAAGACTTTGGATTGCACATAGCTGTGGCAGACTCTTTATTAGAATGTTCTTTTTATCAGGATATTAAGAAAATCAATGTGAAAAGTTTCTAACATCTTACTCCCACAAATAACTCAAACGTAGTACTGGAAAGGGCAGTCTTCTGATAGGCACTTGTTCATCTGTCCTCCTGATATGGTATGAACCTCTGTCACAGCCAAATCTCATGTTGAATTGTAGTCCCCAGTATTAGAGGTAGGGCCTGGAGGGAGGTAACTGAATCATGGGGGTGGATTTCTCATGAATCCTTTAGCACTATCTGCTGCGGTATGTGTCCTCATCATAGTGAGTGAGTTCCTGTGAGATCTGTTTTTTAAAAGTATGTAGTACCTCCACCCTTTCTCTCTTCCTCCTGCTCCAGCCATCTGAAGTGCTTGTTCCCCCTTTTCCCTCCACCATGTTTGTAACTTTCCTGAGGCTCCCCTAGAAGCTGAGGAGATGCCAGCATCATGATTCCTGTACAGCCTGCAGAAACATGACCCAACTAAACTTCTTTTCTTTATAAATTCTCCAGTATCACATATGTATTTATAGCAATGCAAGAATGAACGAATACACCTATATATGAAGATGCTGACTACCTACCCTCAGCTGGGGTCCTTTTAAGTCAGGTATTTGCAATAAAAATTCCTGAGAGAATGCTCAGCCAGGACTATGTGAAGAAAAAGACTACAGGGTGACTTACTGAACCCACATAATGTAATGGAAAGTGTGCATTAATTACCAACAAAACATCTAATTATAATCATGCATGAGAACCCACATTTTATCCTCATTAGGAACATGGTAAAGAACTGCCAGATATGGCGAGAAGAATGCTTTATTGTTTTTCCTAAATCTATGCTTGTTTGAATTTGCATCTACCTTACTGCTTTAGTTCTGTGCCCCATATTATTTTTATTCCTGCTAGTATACTCTGGAATGGTAATTTTCTTATTACTATCTCATTTCCAATCTATAATTGCTCACAGTTTTACTATCAAGAGACTTCACTATTCATCAGCGCTTTTCTTTAAGATACTCAGTAAAATGTGACCTCCTCATTACTTATTTTTTAAAGTCTTATACTATTATTAAACTAACAGAGGCAAATGGCTAAGCTAACAGTACTATGCTAAAGTCCTTTCCATCTCCCATTTTGTCCACAGGGGCAACATGTACAGGTTTTTATTTTATTATTTCTGATATATCAATAACCCTAAGTAATATGCTTCCACACAATTTTTCATTTACTTGCTTTAGATATTACCTATTTATTTCCTGTTTTAAGAAGCAAGAATTTAGCTAGCTTATAAAAACTTTCATCTTTCTTTTCCCATCCTGACAATATAGGGCTGCCACAACTTGCAGATAAAAATATGCAATGCTCAACTGCGTTGTCATTTCCTATCAACAAAGAATAATTATCTTTTTAAAAGTGTGTCTCAAATGATACATGGGACATATTTACATAAAAAATTATTTGTTTATGTAAAATTTCAGTCGAATTGAACAGCTTATATTTCATTTCACAATCCTATCAGAATACACATATCATTGTATATTATTAACTCTTTTGGTTACCTTTTGTAGCAATGTACCTTTAATTCTTGCCCCATCAAAATTATTTTTTATTCTCCACTTTGTGAAAATGCAGATATTTGTACTTGCTCTTTAACTATATTCCTGTTCTTGTTTCTACAATTATAATTTCTACTTACGTAAGATTCACACAAACAATGTTTGTATTATTATTTTTTTTAATATTCACTGCAGAGCTACATTGTAAATGTTGACTGCATTGTTTTTCTTGAAATTTTTGTGTCTCACCACTCCAAATATGTTCTAATGACATTTTTCCCCTTGGTTAACTTTCATGTTTTCAAATATTCTCAAACTTTCCACAGGCTGACTTCTTGGGACCCTTCTGAACTACAGTCATCTTGGGGATTGGTTCCATTTAATGTTTTCCTGGATTCAATCCATTTTGTATCTGGATCCTTATTTTAGTGTATTTGTTTTGCTGAGAAAAAGAGCTGCATTTTCAAGTAACTTTCTAAAGGATTTGCTGGGAGTGATTTTTTGAGATCTTGCATGTTTGAAAACAGCTCAATCCACTCTTCATACATGATTGATAGTTTGGTTGTGAACAGAATTCTAAGATAAAAATAATTTCACCTGAGAAGTTGGAGGGAATTGCCCTCTTTTCTTCTGGTGTTCAGCATTGCTGTTGAGTCCTGCTTTTCTAATCGTATTCCTGTGTCTGCACCTCTGCTGACTTTTTTAACCCAATATTTAAAATCTCTTTTTATTTAAAATTCTCAAACTCTATAACGTTGTAATTGAGTGCATACTTCCTCCATGTACTGCACTGTGTGGGCTCTTTCAATTTAGCGACACATATCTTAATTGGGAGAAAATTTCTTAAGTATTTCTTTAATTTCCTTCTCTACTCCAGTTGTTCTGGACTTTCTTAAACATCTGTTAGTTACATGGTAGTGCTTCTGAGTTGATTCTTCATGTTCTTTACTTCTCTCATATCTTTTTTTTCTTTGTTTTTACCTCTTTGGAAGACACAACAAACTTTATTTTTTAATACTTGTATTGATTTTTTCTCAACATTCTATAATAAAAATTTTCCAATTTAATTTTCAAAAAAACCCTCTTGTCTTCTAATTGTTTAGTTTTATTTTTTTACATTGTGTTTTAAGGATGTACATTTTTTTAATATCACTTTCTTCTGGAGTAATTTTCTTCATTTATCTTTGTCCCTTTTACTTAGAGGAATTCTCTAAACATCTCATCAGTCTTTTCTCATAAATTCACATTTAATATTGAGTGAATAAACAATAACTTGGCATTCTGGCTGCATGACTGTGACTTGTGAACAGGTGGGCTTTTGAGTGTTTGGGCAAAGAGTAATGCTTCACATGGGAAGTCCTACATACCAGATTGATTAGGTTGTTCAAATTCCAGAGGGGAGAACCTTTTGTTTTAATAGTATTATATGTTTTGTGGGGTACAGACTCGTGCAGTGGTCTGTGTATAAGTGGAAGCATATGTATGAATGTGTATATGCCTATGTAACAATGAATGTGTCTTAAGTGAGTTAGTTGACTTTTTTCTTTTTTTATTTGTACAATATGTGCAATCTAAACTTTCCCTTTTCCTACCCACTGTATTTATCAAGCTGTAGACTTCAGGGATCTGCCAGGTTGAGTTGCATCCTTCTTAGTTTTGGGTGGGTCTCATCTGATTTTGACTAGCTTCAGAAGACATCTTCAGGTTTTTTTTTTTTATGTTTTTATCATCATGTTTATGCCTTTTTTATTCCTTCACTATAACTTTAGGGGAATGTGTCTAGAGATATGGCATAAATGTGCAAAATTCCCATTGCAAAACCACGTCTTTCCCTGGGAACAGTAATGTTGAATTTTGTACCTATTGTCATACCTTTGCAGAAGTCCTAAGTATTCATTTCCAGAAGACACGTCAGGAATGCGAGGGTCAGAATTTCTTGCTCCCATCATGGCTGTGCCATCTGCTGTCTCAGTGAACTTGAAAAAGTTATTTAGTCCATATGAGGATTAATTATTAATTAATATCTGAAGAATTACCTGGACAGTGACTTGTACCTAACAGGTAATAGTAAATAACTATAAGAACTTTCCCTAACATATTATCCTATACAAGTAACTTTGTAGAATAACTCATTTTGAATCTAGATACTTCAGAATTATTACACATCAGATCATATTAATAATTCATCTCCATGTTGTCAAGTCATAGAAGAAGAAACCAAATGTCCAGCTCCAGGGAAGCTGACAACTAATCTTACAACTAAGACCAGTCAACATACTGTGACTTGGGCAAGTGTTACAGCATCTAGTGCTTCTGCATGGAGATAATAGTATCTGTTTGATGGGATTTTCATTGGAGTTAAATATGTTCATACATATAAAGTGCATAGAAATGCGCCTAGCAATGTTCATTGCTATTAGAATAATTGTTTTTAAATTATTATTATTTGACTTTCCATGTAAGAATTTTACATGTGTCATTTATTATCTTAGTCTTATAACATCCTTTTGAGAAAATACTATTATTGTTATCTAACAGATGAAGAAATGAGACACAGAATAGTTAAGCAATTTGTTGAAGGCAGCACAGCCAATTGGTGGAGCAGTGGGGATTCAAATCTAGGCAGTCTAATTTCAGAACCAGTATTAAGCCACCAAAACAAACTATTTGAGCAATAAAAGTATGATAATTAGAATAATAAAAAAAAAACTACTGTAGGTTGGGTTTAGCCCCTTGGTATGGTTCAGATTGATATAGAAAGGATAGATAATGAGGCCACCAGGTTGGGTTAGTACACAAGCCTGGCACTGATAATTATGTTAAATGATAATAAATTCATCTTCTTGGAGATATCACCTTAAATTATTTTAAAAGAAAGAGAGTAAATGTTAATTCCTGACAAAGAAGTATTTCCATAATAATATTGGGAATACTTCAAAAATGAATTGAAGCTAAGTGTTGAATATTAAGCATTTTTTAACTGTTTTTAGGAATTGTAGAAAGTGCTGATAAAACATACATTTCTTAAAATCAGAAATCTCAAAAAATATTACTTACTGCAACTAATAGTTTAAAAAATTCTGCAATACTTCCACAATAGCCTCCACCTACTTGTCTCATAAGTGTTTTAGTTTTGGTTTCGAAGTATTTGGTTTTCCTTTTTCCTCCCTCCATATTGACTGGGATATTTAGATATTTAACTTTAAAATCCATATGTTGTCAAGTTCCTCAGTATAGCTAAATGCAAATTCATCGCCATCCTCTGATTTGATTTAGGGGAGCAAATTTAATTCTGCACAGTAAATAAAAATACTTTGAATATGTAATAGGAAAGCTACTTCTCTCTCCTCGATCCTCATTCTAGACATTTAAGTTATTCATAGATGCTATTCCCATAACACTTAAAGTGATTATATCTATTGCCAACTTCTATAAATTATTAACATCAAAGCAAGTGGTTCTCTGGCACACAATTTCAGCCTTTCACAGAAAGAGGAAAACTTAGGGCGATTTAAATAGATTAAGGAAATTCCATTGATAACGTGGTCACTAGAAATTTCATCTTTGTTTATAAATGCTTTCCTTTTCTTACTCGTTCTTGTTCATAAGATAGAAAGGAAGGATTCTGTGAAGAAGTTCAAGTGTGATATGACTGAATGAAGTTCATTCCACATAATCTTTCCTTACAGTTTTAAGTAATGAGGCAGCAGAGCTACCACTCACTTTAACAACATCTTGTAGTTATTACCGTTTACTCAGCAAGGGCTTACAGACTGAATTTATAAAACAAGGATTTACTGAGTTAAAAAAAAAAAAAGGAACGATGAAGATAAATTGAGAGATGTCTAAATGAAATTAAAAATTATTACCTCCTCAGAATTCAGACAGTGGCTGGCTGTTGTATGCAATATCCAGTTAACAATGTCAGGAATTAAAGGTATGCAACTTGATAAAGATGGATGTCTTACTTTTGTGGATACAACTTAGGCAGTTTAGAATAAATATTGTAATAATTGATCTTTCTGAATGATGTGTGAGTGCTAAATGACACTTGATCTATGATATCAACTTCCTGCCTTTGGCACTGATTAATGGGCCTCACGTCTTTCCTGATAAAAACATGGTCAAGCCTTCAATTAGACATATCAAGATGCATCAAATAAAGTTGAATATAAATAGGTGGGAGACTCCACTACTACCATTTTAATATTAGCCCAAACTAAAACCATTTCTGTCACATATGCTGACAATCGAAAAATATCATTGCAGATAAGTGACGTTCAAATTACTCCGTCATGGTAAGGATCGGGGGGAAGGGAAGTCAAGGTCCCCTGTTTCACAGCAGCTGCCTGGTTACCTCAGTAAGTATGAATCAGCTTCGAAAAGGTTATTAAGAGCTGAATTGGCATTCTGATTGAAAATAATTTTTCAGCAGGCTTCGGCATAATTCAGTCGAGATTATATTGGCTTTCAAAACAAGCAATTTCAAAGAAATACTTCAATTGGTAATGTAATAATCTGTCTGTAGTCAAGGTGTATTTATGAAATTTATGTCTCGGCTCAGATCGGAATTGTTTTACAAATAAGAGTTTGCCTGTTTGTTTGGAACAGGGTTATTGTGACTCTTCAGTCTATAAGGGTAAAAAAATATATAGCATTAGGTACTTCGGTAGATCAGAGTGCACTGGCTGAATCTTTGATTAGTGCCCAGAATTACTCCAAGCCAGCTTTTAATTTTCTAGACTGCATTTAAAACAAAAAGTCTTCTAATAGGCTTTAGTTTCTGTTATGCTCGAAATTCAAAAATTCATCACTCTTTGAGTTTCTGCCCTTTTTATTATTTTGGAATAATAAATATTTTTTTGTTCCTTTGATGAAAGACTGATTCATAGACTGACAAAACTCATGAATAGATATTTTAACAGAAAGGCAATCCAGAGTTTTGGAAACAGAAATTCAAAGTGCATTCCTATGGGAAATGCAATCCCTAATTTTATTGTTATTTCTAAGGCCAGTACTTTCTCCAGTAATTAATTTTAACTGCTGCACATCAGTGGAATTTTTGTAACCCCTATGTTTTACCGTATTAATAACAGTGTCCCTAATGTGAGAAGGTGTTACACAAATTAAGTTCAACTTAATAAAGGAATATTTATTTGCATTACCCTTGGAATAAAGAGACTTACGTTCAATGGAGAAGAGTTGGCAGAAAGGGAAACTTTTATTATTCTGTAGTTTGTGTGTGTGTTTTACCATATATGTGTACTGATTTTTTAAGTACAGCATCATTAAAACCTCACAAAGTAAATGTACCCATGTAAACAACATCAAGATTAAGAAAGTGAACATTTCCCAAGCCTTAGATTTTTCCTGTTTTTCCCCCACAGTCACTATCTCCCTAATAACTCTTCTGACTTCATGTAGCAGACAAGTTTGGCCTCTTCCTAAAAAAATTAAATATTAACAGAGTTACACTGTATATGTTCTATGATGTCAAGCTACTTTAGTTCAGCATTGTAAGGCTCATTGATCTTGTACATATTTGTAAATCATTCAGTTACCCTTGCTGTATGATATTCTGTCATAGGGATGAATTTATTGATTCGTTCAATTGTTGATAAGCATTTAGAAACTTCAAGTTTGTGGTTATTGATAAGTGAATATTCTAGGACATGCTTTACTGGTAAACACATGCACAGATTTCTGATGTGTATATCACCAGGACTAGAATTGTGGAGTGGTGCAGTATGCCCATATTTAGGTATTTTCAAAGAGTTTCCCAAAATGGTTGTACTTGCATAGACTCATGCCAGTAGCGTATAATAATTCTGGTTATTCTGTATTGTCACTAATCCCTGACATTGTTCGTCTTTTATTAGCCATTGGGTATCCTATTTAGGAGTAACTTTTGCCTGTTTATTCCTGTTATGTTGTCTTTTTATTGATTTATAAGTTCTTTAGATATAAAGTTTTTGTTAGATACATGTTTTTTTAAGTACTTTCTTCCAGTTGGTGGGTTGCCTAGTCTCTCTCTTAATTGTTTCTTCTGATAAACAGAACTCCTTAAATTTAATATAATCAAAATGGATAAGGAGATAATTGTGGGTGACATCTCCCATGGGCACTGAGGAAGGAGAACTATCCAGACCCTAGGCACAATTAGTTCCTGAAAAATATCTTAGTTTATAGTATTACTGTTCAGCTATTTCCTTTATATAATCCTTTATATATAATCATATATTAGTTTATAGAATTAGTGCCTGCAGTATAACTTACTGCTTACATATATCTAGCTTATATAATCCTACTTAATACTTATATCTAGCATACTTAGTTCTATATAATCTTTCTATATAATCACATAGGTATTGTAGTCAGAGCTGTACTGACACATTTAGTGCTGATTTATAGAATTCTTCTGTATAACCATATAGTCGTTTGTAGTAGGAGGAATGCCTAGAGCAGTCACAGAACAGAAGCAGTACATGGGAAAACAGCCAGACCAGGACAAGAACCAAAGACCCAGGCGATGGCGTCCCTGCCTGAAAGGGCATACGCTATATGGCAGGCTTGGAGCAAGACCCTCTCTTCCTGATAAAGGAGTTGTAGTATCTTGCATCCAGTTCCTGTGGAAAGTAGGCCTCAGGCCTGAGATCCTAGAAATAACCAAGGGAGATCCTGGAAATAACCAATCACAGTGGCTGTACACCCTGTCAGTCTTTTCTCACTTCTGTGCTAGTTCAAATCATTCTCCCATAAATATCTTAAGAGAAGAGCACAAGTCTGTCAGCTCCCACTGCATTGGCTTACAGTATACTTCTATTAGAAATCCTCTGAAGTCTCCAGCCCCCAGATAAGAAGTGTTGCGCACAACACCTGTTGCACACAGCCCACCTCCTTGCCTCGGTGACCTAATGGGGGTGAACCCCTTTTCTGTACACAACCCTCTACTACTGTGCATGGCACAGCCCCCTGTTGCATACGGCCCACCTCTCTGCCCAGGTGACATAATGGGGTGGCCCCTCGCTTGTGACTCACAAGATTATGTATGACCTATTACTAAGCCTATAGATAATGACCTCATTCACGACTCTGCCCTCTGCTTGTACCTAATAAATACAGATGCTTCTGGGCATTTGGGGCTCTCGCTGATCTCCACTCACAGGTTGCTTGGCCTCCCGAGTCCAGCTGCTCTTCACCAGTTTTTCAGTGTCCTGTCTCTTTACTTCTTGGATCCTGCACTTCACCAAAGCATAAGGGACACCCCACGACCCCGTGGGGCCCAACAGCCCTACAGATAATGGGCCATCTGTAACCCCTTCACTCTCTACTGGGGATTACCTATCAGAAGGATGGTTGCAATCAAACTTCCCTGTAAACAAGTTAGTGACTACATACCAGAACTTTCATGCTAGTGGTATTCTTGGCAGAAAGATAGAGTCCTAGCCCCAAAATCATTTTGTAGTAGAATATGTATGGATTCTCTGATTATACATTGAAAATCATCCTGAAAATTATGGACTTATGATACATAGCATTGCTGGCTGGATTGTGGGAACTACTCATTTAGACTGTATAACCTACAGTAGGTAACATGAAAATAATCTAAAATCAAAATGACTTTCTTTGTGTGAGTAATGTTTCCACATATATTGCAGAAAGATAAGGACATTTTAGGGACTGCCTGAGACTTTTCCAAGAAAATAAAATAAGGTAAAATATATACAAAAACTAATTTTCCATGCAAAATTTTATTATACCAATGGTTCTGGGTTTCCTATACATGTTTTGTAACTCTCCTTACTGTTTTGTTTTGTTCTGAGATGGAGTCTTGCTCTGTCACCCAGGCTGGAGTGCAGTGGCACAATCTCAGCTCATTGCAACCTCCGCCTCCCAGGTTCAAGCAATTCTCCTGCCTCAGCCTCCCGAGTAGCTGGTATTACAGGCGTGTGCCACCACATCCAGCTAATTTTTTTGTATTTTTAGTAGAGACGGGGTTTCACCATATAGGCCAGGCTGGTCTCGAAATCCTGACCTTGTGATCTGTTCGCCTTGGCCTCCCAAAAAGCTGGGATTACAGGTATGAGCCACCACATCTGGCCCAATTCTCTCCTTGCGTTTAACAAATTTGATATCACTGTAGGGGTATCATGTCAATACTTAATGGAGATGGAGATGGAGATAGAATATTTATATCAGTATTCAGTATTCGACCTAGAACATGGAATTTTTACTTTCTGTAACAGACTTAATGAATAAATAAAAATATTAACATAATTTGAGAATATTAATTTAATATGAGGTAGCTTTTACTTTTCTACTTTTATACATTTAAGGGTACAGTGCAGTTGTATTACATAGATGTACTGCTGAACTCTGGGCTTTAGTATACCCATCACCCAAATAGTGTGCATTGTATGCAGTAGAGTAGTATTTCATACACCACCGCCTTTCCACTCTCCCACCTTTTGGAGTTCTAAGTGTCTATTATTCCACTCTGTACAGCTGTGTGTACCCACTGCTTAGCTCCCACTTATAAGTGAGAACATGCAGTTTTTCACTTTCTGTTTCTGAATAATTTCACTTAATATGATGGCTCCAAGAGACATGATTTTACTTATTTATGGCTGAGTAGTACTCCATGGTGTGAGTGTGTGTGTGTGTATAATACACACGCACACACGCAATTCAATGCAACCATCTGTGCTGGAAACTTAGATTAATTCCATGACTTTGCTATTGTGACCATTGCTGGAATAAGCATATGTGTGCAGGTTTCATTTTGATTAAATATTTTATTTTCCTTTGGGTAGATAGACAATAGTGGAATTGCTGTATCAAATGGTAGTTATATTTTTAGTTCTTTGAGAACTCTCCATACTGTTTTCCATAGAGGTTGTACTAATTTACATTCCCACCAATAATGTATAAGTGTTCCCTTTTTACCATATGCTCGCCAGTATTTGTTGTTTTTTGACTTTTTAATAAGAGCCATTCTGACTGATGTGAGATGATATCTCATTGTGATTTTAATTTTTATTTATTTGATGAATAGTGATGTTGAGCATTTTTTCATGTGTGTTGGACACTTGTATGTTTTCTTTTGAAAAATATCTGTTCATATCTTTTGCCAGCTTTGTAATGGCTTATCTGTATTTTTCTTGCTGAGTTGTTTGAGTTCCTTGCAGATTCTGAATATCAACCCTCTGTGGAATGCATAGGTTGAAAATATTGTCTCCATTTTTTAGATTGTCTGTATTCTCCATTGATCATTTTATTTGCTGTGCAGACTTTTCATCTAATTTTAAGCCCAATTTGTCTTTTTTTTTTCTGTTGTGAGTAGTGTTGTGATAAACATATGTGTGCAGGTGTCTTTTTGATAAATGATTTATTTTCCTTTGAGTAGATACCTAATACGATTGCTGGGTTGAAAGAAAGTTCTATTTCTGGTTCTTTGAGAAATCTCTGTACTGTTTTCCATAAGGTT
Source organism: Alouatta palliata (assembly GCA_004027835.1). Taxonomy (NCBI): domain Eukaryota; kingdom Metazoa; phylum Chordata; class Mammalia; order Primates; family Atelidae; genus Alouatta; species Alouatta palliata. The sequence goes on from PVKV010016237.1 coordinate 45,387, forward strand.
GTACTAATTTTCTTTCCCACCAACAGTGTATAAGCAATCTGTTTTCTCCACATCTGTATCAACATCTATTACATTTTGACTTTTTAATAATAGCCATTCTGACTTCTATAATATTGCATTTCATTGTGGTTTCAATTTGCATTTCTCTGATGATTAATTAATAATGTAGAACGTCTTTTTACATATTTTTGGCTACTTGTATGTCTTCTTTGAGAAATGTCTGTTCATGCTCTTTGCTGGGATCATTGGTTATATTTTTATTTTTTATTGTTGATTTGTTTAAGTTCCTTATAGATTTTGGATATCAATCCTTTGTTGGATGTATAGTTTGCAAAGATCTCTTTCCATTCTGTATGCTGTCTGTTCACTCTATTGATTATTCATTTTGCTTTCCAGAAGCTCTTTAGTTCAATTAAGTCTCATTTTTCTATTTTTGTTCTTGTCATGTTTCCTTCTGATAACTAAGTCATAAATTCTTTGCTGACAACAAAGTTGTGAAGAGTTCTTTTGGGGTTTTCTTCTAGGATTTTTATAATTTCAGGTCTTACATTTAAGTTTTTAATCTACTTTGAGTTAACTATTGGATATGGTGAGAGAAGTGGGTCCAGTTTCCTTCTTCTGCATAGGGCTCTCCAACTTTCTCAACACCATTCTTTTTTTTTAAGGGACGGGGTCACACTGTGTTGCCCAGGCTGGAGTGCAGTGGTTATTCACAGGCACAATCCCACTACTGATCAGCACAGGGAGTTTTGACCTGCTTTGTTTCCGACCTGGGCCGGTTCACCCCTCCTTAGGCAACCTGGTGGTCCCCCGCTCCCAGGAGGTCACCATATTGATGCCTAACTTAGTGCAGACACCCAATCAGCATAGCGCACTACAGCCCAGAACTCCTGGGCTCAAGTGATCCTCCCACCTCAGCCTCCCAAGTAGCTGGGACTACAGGCACGCACCACCGCACCTGGCTCTCAGCACCATTTATTGAATAGGGCGTCCTTTCCTCAGGGTGTGGTTTTTGTTTTTTTGTTTGTTTGTTTGTTTGTTTTTTGTCAAAGATCAGCTGGTTGTGGCTTTCTTTCTGGGTTTTCTATTTTGTTCCATTGTCTATGTGTCTTTTTATACCACTACCATGCTGTTTTGGCTATTATAGCCTTTTAATACAATTTAAAGTCAGGTAATGTGATACCTCAGCTTTATTCTTTTTGCTTAGGACTGGTTTGGCTATTTGGGCTCTTTTTTGGTTCCATATGAATTTTAGGATAGTTCTTTTCTAGTTCTGTGAAGAAAGGCACTGGTATTTGATAGGCATTGCATTGCTGTAGATTTATTTGGGCACTATGATCATTTTAATGATATTGATTGTTTCAATTCATGAGTATGGTATATCTTTCCATTTGTTAGTGTCGTCTATGATTTCTTTCATTAGTGTTTTGTAGTTATCCTTGTAGAGAACTTTCACTTCCTTGGTTAAGTATATTCCTAGGTGGCTTTAAATGCAATCAAGGTTCGGGAAACAAGATAATCACAGGACCAGGAAATTTGAAGAGACTCAAGGAAAACGAATGGTCTCATCTATTTATTTTGGAAACTAAAACTGATAGGTAGTTTGGAAGGGTTTAAAAACTAGGCAGGGAAATTGACCTTTGTGAAATATCACCTGTTCTGGTGATTTTAGTCAGGCTTACCCTAAATCATAAAAGAAATACAGTAACTGTATTTGTTTTCTTTCTTTCTTATTAAAAAATAATAGGAGAAAAAAATTGGAAATCATATTTGCTATTAATAAAACAATATATACTAACTCTTGCATTACCTGAAACATGATCTAATATTTTAAACCTTTAATATTATCTTTATGCATATATTTGTCTTGATTGGGAATGATTATTTTGAAAACAGTAAATTGCATATGTATCATTTAAGCCTTGTATGTTCCAGGCACAGTGGCTCATGCCTGTAATCCTAGCATTTTGGGAGGCTGAGGCAGGTGGATCACCTGAAGTTGAGACTTTGAGACCATCTTGACCAACATGGAAAAATCGCGTCTCTACTAAAAATACAAAATCAGCTGGGTGTGGTGGTGTATGCCTGTAATCCCAGCAACTCAGGAGGCTGAGGCAGGAGAATTGCTTGAACCCTGGGAAGGGCGGGGACGGCTGGAGAGGGTGGATGGGCAGAGGTTGTGGTGAGCCAAGATAGTGCCATTGCACTCCAGCCTGGGCTACAAGAATGAAACTCTGTCTCAAAAAAACAAGTAAATAAATAAATAAAAATTTAAAAATAAATAAAAAATAAATAATCCTTATTGATTCACTTAACAAGGCCATAACTGTAAACATAATATTATGATTCCATGAGGCTTTTTAAATCAGAAACAAATATATACAAATAGTGCTAACGCATTGTGTTGGTAATTTAGTATGATACAAAACTTAAATTTTGAGAAAATTGAGAAATGAATGTTTGCCTTGACACACCTTATACTATCCCCATTTAAGATGATTTGACTTTGTGAAGCTTGTTAATGAGAAATAAATAGACCACAATTAATGATGAAACTATTGGTAAATATCTGAGAGAATTGTAATTTTTTCAAAGCAAAACTATTTTTACATAAAAATCATGTAGTTATCAAATTTTAAATTTTGTTATATAATTTTTAATGAAACACTACTTTCCAGTCTAGATGGGACACCCCATTTCATATGGAGGTGAAATGCAATACCTATCGGTATAGTCAATCACTTTTCACAAAGCACTTTGTGATTTATGTTTATTTTCCAAAAATATACTTCAATGAAGGCCTAATACTGTCTATCACTAATATGTACAGCATTATCTTAGCCTAGGAGATATTTTGGGTGGAAACAGCTAAATGCCTGTCTTTATCACAAAGAAAGCTTAAATCTGCTGGTCCGAAGATAGTGAGTTATCTCAATTGATTGTTCACAGTCAGTTACAGATTGAACTCCTTGTTATAGTCTTTCCCCTCTTCTCACTACTGCACTTGACTAGTCTTTAAAAACAAAACAAAAAGAAAAAAAAAAAGAAAAAAAAAGCTTAAATCATACCTCAAGAACACGCTCATGTGAAACCACAAACCAGTGAGTTAACCAGAGTAAGTTAACCACAAAATGCATCCTCTGACAATTAAATCTTTGAGTAGAATTGCTTACTATAATCAAGATGGATACAGGAGAACGTGTACTAAAGATGCTTTTTCAGATTTTAGTTTATTATGAGTTCTGTTTTCCAATATTAAATAAAAAATTTAGTTCCTTCTTTTTAACCATTTAAACTATAAAATATTTTATTAATTATATATAAATGATTCTAATATGTAAATAAGAAAAAATATTTCAGCAGTGCAGAAGCAAGTCTTTTCTCTAAACTTGAGTTTATTTCACAGAAATAATTTATTTCTATTGCTATTTCTTTTGTGGGTGATCACTGTAATGTTAAAAATAACATATCCTTACTTTTACTTCAGAATTTATGTAGCTAAGGAAATAACTGCACTTATATTGCCTTCATGCTTTTTATTTTACCACTACCCCACTGTGATACATATATAATTTTATTCATTTTTAAAGTTACTTTTATAACTTTAGATGCTATGCTTGGATTTGTATTTCTCAGTTCATCATTTTGACCCTGTCTTATGAGTAAATTAGTAGATCTACACTCCCTTCCACTTCTTTTTCTTTTGTTGTCAATTCTGCCATTGCTTTTACAGAGTCACACTATTAATCATTTGCATTCCAGTCTTAAGTGTTCTATGTTTTGCCAATTAGATAACTCTAGAAAATAAAAAAACCCTAAACATTTTATGGCTATGATTTACTGCAGATTTTTCATTTTATCATAAGTTTACATTATTGTTTTCAAAATCTTTTAATTTACATGCATTTGCAAAGTAAATCCCTTATCATACAATGTGAGAGCTTTTGATAGCAGTAGGAGTGACACAAACTCCTAAACATTTGAGGGCTGAATTCTAGTTGAGAAAGAATTTTGTATACACTTCACATAAATAAAATTTACTTTAAGAATTGAATTTTAAATTTATATAATAAGTAAAGACTAGGAATATGTCCTTCAAAAATTGTCTTAGCAGTTGAAAGAAACAACCTGTTGGGTTAACATTTCTAATTACCCTTTTCTGGAAGTGAAAAAACAGATGATTTTACAATTATCATTGTTATTTGCCAATATAGTAACTTGAATAAAGAAGGGTCTGGTGGTTGATGTGTGTGTGTTTGTCTCTCTCTCTCTCTCTCTCTCTGTCTCTGTGTGTGTGTGTGTGTGTGTGTGTGTGTGTGTGTGTGTGTCTAGTTTATTCAGGCTACTGTAATAAAAATACCCATTAACTGAGTAGCTTGACTAGCAAATATTTATTTCTCACAATTTTGAAGGTTGAAGTCCAAGACAGAGGCACTAGCAGATTCAGGATCTGACGACAGCCTGTTTTCTGGCTCATATTTGGCTTTCTTCTTGCAGTGTCCTCATATAGCAGAAAGGAGTAAGAGCTGTCTGGGGTCCCTTTTATAAGGGCACTAATCCCATACATGAGGCTTAACTCTCATGACCTAATCACCTTACAAGAGCCTCAGTTTCTAATACCATGACCTTGGAGGTTAGAATTTCAACAAATGAATCTGGGGACAACATAAACATTCACTCTATAACTGTGTGTGTGTGAGGGGGTGGGTTTGTGCATTTGTGTAGGCCAAGCGTTAGACTCTTTGTCAATGAGAAGTTGGTGGGGATAAAAGAACTATTGATCATTGAGAAATTTATCTGTTGTTACCTAAATATACTCTACCTGTGAAAGTAAGTTTGGATCCCAAGGACTGTTCTCAGTAACTGGGACACACAGGTCAGTGGGAAAGAGGATGGTGATGGGGATAGGTTGCTACTAACAACTGGATGTTATCATCCTAAGACAGAAATAAATCATTATCAGTTTTGAAATCACACAACAAGAATGTTTATGTTTAGTCTGCTGCTTACTGGATATGTGACCTGGGACAATTTACTTAACATCTCTGGGCCTCAAAAATCCCATCTGGAAAATAGGGGTAATAACAGTCCTGATGACATGGGATTGTGAAAAAATTAAATTACAACAGTATATGACACATTGAAATAAGTAATTATGTATTATGTTTATCTGGAAATAGAAGTTCAGCCAGTAAGAATGATTCTGTAATGTAAGAGAGATTCTTAATTGTTTTTATAATCGTGATTTTTTAGCAATTTAACATCCCTTTAATAATTTTAGTCTAGAAATATTTATGTATTAAGTATAACCTTTGAATTATGTATTTTTTTCTACTACATAAAGACAATTATACTTTTTTAAAAACAATCTCCTTTCCTCCTTTTTGTAAGCTTAAATTCATCTTCTGGCACAGTATTTGCACCCAAACCATGCAAAAATAGTACAGTCTAGTAATCAATAGTTTAGGCTTTAAAATAATATTAATATTCATTACAATGCTATGGTTTGGTGACTAGCTTGGTGATCTAAGATATTAAACTTTCTGTGACTCAGATTCCTCATATACAAGTTAAGATAATAAGTAGTTACCTTATAGAACATTTGTGAGGATTAAATGAAATGATAAATGTAATAAACTATACGTATTACTTTGCACATAGAAAAAAACAAAAAAATATGGTTTTAAAATCATTAATAGGGACAAGCCACACTGTAGTATTCAAATTACTGTAAAATACCTGGATAAATTAGAAATGCAAATGTACATTAACTATTTAGGGTCCTTTGAGAGTTTTAGTCTAGGAGGAAGGATATAGCTCTTACCCTGAAGAGAAAGATTTACCAAGCAAATGGAGAGCAAAAAAAAGCAGGAGTTGCAATTCTCATCTCTGATAAGATAGACTTTAAACCGACAAAGATCAAAAGAGACAAAGAAGGACATTACATAATGGTAAAAGGATCAATGCAACAAGAGCAGCTAACGATCCTAAATATATACGCACCCAATACAGGAGCACCCAGATACATAAGGC
>PVKV010016238.1:0-51432 GCA_004027835.1 Alouatta palliata
TGAATCTGTAAATTACTTTGGGCAGTATGGCCATTTTCACGATATTGATTCTTCCTAGCCATGAACATGGAATGTTTCTCCATCTGTTTGTGTCCTCTCTTATTTCATTGAGCAGTGGTTTGTAGTTCTCCTTGAAGAGGTCCTTTACATTCCTTGTTAGTTGTATTCCTAGGTATTTCATTCTCTTTGTAGCAATTGTGAATGGCAGTTGGTTCTTGATTTGGCTCTCTTTAAGTCTGTTATTGGTGTATAGGAATGCTTTTCATTTTCTAGATTTCGTATCAGTGAAATTATAGAGCATGTCTGGCCTCCTTCACTCAGCTAAGTATTTTACAATTTGTAGTGTTGTGGTGAATATCAATAGCTCATTCCTTCATATTGTTGATAAATATTTTATTGTCTGTATATACAGTACCTCAATTTGTTTATCCATTCATCTATTGATGGATATTTAGATTGTTTCCAGTTTCGGCTATTACAACAAACCTGCATTGAATATTTTTGTTTATATAAGCATATGCCTTCTTTTTTCTTGAATACATTCTCAGGATTGAAATGGTTGAATTATATGGTGGGTGTTTAACTTTGTAAAAAAATGTCAGATCATTTTCTAAAGTGGTTGTCCCATTTTACATTCCCACTAGCAGTGCATGAGAGTTGCCACCCTCCAGGTCCTTGCCATCTTGTTACAGAAAGCCTTTGATTTTAGCCATTTTAATAGGCATGGAGTAAGATTGCATTGTGATTTTAATTTGCATTTCCCTAATGACAATAATATTATCTTTTCATGCACATATTTACCATTTGTGTATTTATATAGTGAAATAACTGTTCAAAATTTTTGTCCATTCTAAAAATGTTTGCTTTTTGAATATTGAATTTTGAGAATTCTTCATGCATTTTAGATATAAGTTTATTATTAGACATTTTTTGCTTTGCAAGTATTTTCTTTCAGTCTGTGGCTTGTTTCATGAATCAAAATAAAGTTGGAGCAGCTATATTAATATGAGACTAAATATATTTCAAAGCAGAGTATTACTGGGGATAAAGAAGTTTATTTCATGATAGTAGGGTTAGTTTATCAACAGAACATAGCAATTCTAAACATTTATGCACCTAACAACAAAGATTCAAAATTTATGAAGCAAAATCTGTTAGAATTTCAAGGACAAATAGGCAATCTCATAATAATAGTTGGAAATTTTAATATGCATACCTCAGTAATTCTTAGAAAATGTAGACAGAAAAATCAGGAAGGATACAGTAGGCTTGAACAACAATATCAACTTACTTTATCTGATTATTTACAGAACACTCCACTCAACAATGTACACATTCTTTTCAAGTTTGCATTCAACATCTGCCAAGATGAATGATATTTTGGCCCTTAAATTGAGTGTCAATAAATTTCAAAGTATTGAAATTATACACAGCATTTTTCTTTGTCCTTACAATGTTGTGCATTCAGAAAGTAAAACTTAGACTAGTCATCACCTCTCGAAGCCTGTGTCCTCTGTGCACATGGTGTGTACATCAACTGCTCAGCTCAAAAGAAAAACATAGCTACAGTATTCCCAGGGAACAAAGATCACATCCAGCGTAAACCACCCCCAACAAATAATGACACATAGAAACTTCCACAGCCCTAAGAAGAACTAGTAGAACCATGCTTCAGAAATTGAGGAAAGTCTGCCCTATTTCTGTTCTCCTGTGAGTATTATTAGGCTGGTGCAAAAGTAATCGAGGTTTTTGCCATTGCTTTCAATTGCACCAACCTAATAGTATATTAAAAATATGGAGAAATGCCCAAATAGGAGTTATAAAATTATGGTATAATTTAAATGTCTACATTTTAAAACTTGATGCTTTTAGCATAATGTCTAAAAAATAGCATTGAATAGTATATTACGGACCATGCGGTTCATAAGTGAAAGTTATTTACCAAACACCTTTATTTCAAGATATCTGTATAACTAAATGCATCATCTCATTATGATTTTGCTTCAGAAATGAATTTGAGGTCTTCAGAAGCTCTCTCCCCTTCATGAACGGTCTTAGATCAGAGTATACCTTCTGAGTTTTTGAAGAAACTTCTGCTGTCATCATGAAGAGTCATTGCCCCAGCCTATCTCCAGGCCACCAACTAATTTGGTCTTAACTCTTCATTAATCTAGGTACATAAATGTTAATTTTTGTCTGCCCAGTATTGAGCCAATATGCTTATTACAAGTCACTCGTATCACTTTCAAAGGGAAAGAATGATAGATATTCAAAACAGTAATATTTTACATAGAAAAACTAGATTATGTCACTGCTCCCATGATAAAAGTGAGGCATATGGATTCTGGGTTGGGTCAAATAACCTTGAATTCCCACTATGATTGTGAAGCATCGTGATTAGATTGTAACCTTGGTATCATAAACCTACAGTATATTATTAATGGAGGAAACGTTGTATGGAGTAAAGAATGTTGGCCTTGAAGACTAGCCAACCTGAATTCCAGTATCAGCAGTGACAATTACTAGGAAAGGGGCCTTGATTCAGTCATTAAGCCCCTCTGCATCTGAGCTTTCTCACTTTAAAACAGAAATTAATAACCCCTGGATTATGGTTTTAAGATGCATATAGTGTAAAGCAACAATCTGCAACAAAGTGCACACTCAGTAAGCAGTGATTATTTTAGTTAAATGTTGATTATCTAGGTGTATGTTAATAATGGTAAACAATAAGAGCTACTGCATTTGTTAAAAAATATGTATATATAGTTGATTCGTGAACAAGATGGATTTGAACTGCATGGATTCACTTATACATGGATTTTCTTCCACCTCTGCCGTCTCTGAGACAGCAAGACCAACCTTTCCTTTTTCTCCTCTTCAGCCTACTCGATGTGAAGATGACAAGGATGAAGACCTTTATGATGATCCACTAGTGAATAGGAAATATATTTTCTCTTCCTTATGATTTTCTTAAAACATTTTCTTTTCTCTAGCTTACTTTAAGAATACAGCATGTAATACATGGAACACACAAAGCATATATTAATTGACTATGTTATTAGTAAAGCTTCTGGTCAGCAGCAGGCCATTAGTAAAGTTTTTTGGGGAGTCAAAAGTTATACACGAATTTTCTACTGCATGTGGGTTTGGTGGCCATAACTTCCATGTTGTTATGGGGTCAACTGTATATATAGTTTGTGAAATCAGTTAAAACATTTACAGACCAGTAGGTATTTCTCATTTAGAACATGGTACCACTCAGCTCCTGAATTGACCACTTACAATATTATATAAGCTAGAATTTTAGACATTAGGTGCAGATGACATTGTATTATCATTGAGGAGAAGAGGAAAATGATCAAGAGGGTGAGGGAGAGGTGTCCATTGGCAAAAACAGATCGACCCATGGCTGACCTCGCTGGTTGCTTGGTAAAGCCAGTGTCCTCTTCTTCCTGGGTTCAGAGCTGGATAGCCTTTTCAGCCTTCTTTTGGGTCAGGTGAGGCCATGTAACTGCGCTCTTGTCTGAGCAGAAGAGCTGTGCTTCAATTTTTGGCCTGATCCATGAAACTCCTTCAGCATGTGCTCTTCATGTTATTTTCCCTTTAAATGGTAGCTCACAAGCAGACTGTCAGGGGAGGCAAAGCCACTGAATGGAAGGATTCTGAGTCCCTGAGTCATGATAGGGAAGATTCACCACCAATCAAAAACGTAGTTCTTGGGTTGTTACTTAAGCAAGAAATCCTGTTACTGTGTTTTATGATTTGTATTTTAGGCGGCCTGCACTAATTACTGCAGTCTGGTATTGCGTTTGGTTACCTGCATGCCTAGTAGATTGTGCAGAAAACAGAAGTAGGTTGCTCTGTAACAGGCAGATGTGCTTTTCTAATTACCAAGTACAGTAATTAAATTCATTTGCTTGAAGTTCATTTTGTAATACGTTTTGACGGGTTTGTTCTAATCATATTTTGTGTTTATCAGTGACCTTCCATCCAACCTCATACACAATTGATTGAAAATTATCTGATTTAGAATTTTTGAGTCACTTTGGCTGCATCACTGTCCCTTGGAGGGTCGTTGGTCCTTTCCAAACTCACCATCCTTTAAGGCCCAGTTCATTTCTTCTCGTCTAGAAAGCCATTCCTAATGCTGTAGTGTACAAAGTTCTCTTTGTCCTTTAAACTTGGAGAGCCTGGACTGTCTGTTAAGCTCTGTAACACACCGTGCCCTTTTGTGATTGTTATCTTTAAAATATGTGTCATTAGGCTGGAAGCAGTGGCTCATGTCTGCAATCTCAGCAGTTTGGGAGGTCGAAGTGGGAAGATTGCTTGAGCCTAGGGGTTCTGAGAGCAGACTGGACAACATAGGAAGCTGTCATCCCTACAAAAAATTTAAAAAATACCTGGGTGTGATATTGTGTGCCTGTAGTCCTAGTTACTCAGGAGGCTGAGGCAGGAGGCTTGCCTGAGCCTGGGAGTTCAAGACTGCAGTGAGCTATGATAGCACCACTGCACTCCAGCCTGGGTGGCAGATCAAGACTCTTTCATTAAAAATGAAGTGTCATCTATCTGCTTTTATCATCCATCCATCCATCCATCCCATTATCCAGATACTCATTTACTCTTCCATTAATTACTTCATCCAATACATATTTAAGCACTTAATGCTGTTCTTGGGATTTTGCAAGGTATTAGGTCTACTGAGATAAATACAGTATGACTCTCTGTGTTTACACAGATACGGTTCATGTGGAAACAGATCTAAGATCAAGTAGTCCTCTAAAACTTAATATATACCCTGATAATGCTTTGTAAGAAGGGCTTTGGACGCATAGAGAAAAGATTGGGGAGGCTTTACAAAGAACACAAAATTTGAGGTGGGTTGCCCTCACAGTTGTGCTTACTTTAGTCTTTACATGTGCCAGACCCCTGCTGAGTGCCTGTGCTCAGTGTCTCATTTAATTCTTGTGACTATGCTGGGGAGGTAGGAGCCTTGAGCCCATTGTACAGATGAGGAAACTAAGGTACAGGAAATTATTGTTAGCTGAATTTACCTGAGATCACTTGGTTGGTGAGTACTGGGGCGAAGGTTAAGTCCTGTTTGCTCTGATTTCTCAACACTTCTAACTACTGAACTCTCAAGACCTCCTTGGGAAAGATGAGTGGCGGTTTACTGAATGCGGAAGAGAAGGAGCTATATACAGAGGGAGCAGAATGTGCAGGGCTTAGAGGAATAAAAAGTATATGCCACACTGAGGAAACAGAGTTCTGAAGGCCTGATGAAAGTCAGGATGGGGTGGCGGGAGATGAGGAGGGAGGAGCCTAAAGCCATATTTCTTTTTTTTTTTTTTTTTCTAAAGCCATATTTCAAAGGGCCTCAGCATCACTGCAAGGAATTGAATTGGATTTGTGAGGCAGTGGGAGGCCATGGGAGTATTTTAACCTGGCGAATGACTTTATAATAACATATAGTAATTATAACCTATAGTAATTATTGTGCATTTACCAGGTGCCAGGCACCATTGTTCTACATATGCTGCTTGCCTGTGCTACCCCAGCCCTATGAGAAAGTACTGTTGTTACAAATGAGGAAACTCAGGTTTAGAAAAAATCAGCTTGACCAACGTGATCCTGTAAGAACATAACAGAGGCAGGATTTGAACCCTGGTGATCAACCTGTGAGTCTAAGTTTTTAATCATCCTCCCTTTGAAGACCTCTCATCTTTTGTGATTCTGAAAAATATGTCTGTCTGGCAAAGTTCAGGAAAGGTGCCTCATGAAGATCAAGAACAAATTTAGGAGGGTAATGAATAAACAGGATAAGAGACAATGAAAATCTGAACAATGGCTACGGGAGATGAAAAGGGTGCATTCAGTGTTGGACAGAAACAGTTTCTTAAATATCCACATGTTCTACCTGCCTGGGACAAAAATGGTGGTTGAGTGACTATTGAACACACACCTACCCAGACCCCCTTGAGAGTGGTTTCTGTTTCTTTAAATTTGAGGAGCAGAGCTGGAAAAATGGAGAGCTCTCATTCCTGTACCTTGCTCCAAGTATAGCTTGCAAACCAAGTATCTCCTCCATTAAAAAAAAAAAATTCTTCCTTTGCTGAGCTGATCTCTAAATTATAGTTTTCTTCTGAAAAGGTTTATAAAGATTTATAAAGATGAGCAATTATTTATGTGGAAACTCTCCTCACCATCACTCCTCCTCGGAGAAAATACCTGGCCTTTCTCCAAGCCTCAAAGAAAAACAGCTTCTTATTTTGGACAATTTTCTAGTCGTCTGAGGTGAGTTACAATCGCTCTGTTCTGTGCCTCCACAAACCTCTCCCTGGCCTTGGAGAGGCATCATTTATTTGTAGAGGCCTTGAAGCACGACCAGACTTGCCCAAGCATAACGTTCTCTGCTGTGGTTTTCTGATTACATTACGGCTTCCTCTATGTCCCCAATATAATGTGTAAATACCGATGTGCAGCATCTCAGGGACCATCATTTGGTTTCAAAGTCTAGTGTAATCAAAAAAAGGCATTCATGATTTAGTCGCCAACTTAGCTTTTCCTGCTCTGATGATTTGAGATAAATGAGCATCTCGCACTTCTTAGCACACATGGATTCACTCCTACAAACATCCTCTGATCCACCATCACCCTACCTGACAGAAGGTCTCATCTCTGTGGATTATAATAGGGGTCAGGAAAGACAGCTTTCTGTGGAATGCTAAGATGCTTTGGCTGATGACAAAGCCACAGCAAAAGTACGATGTCTGGGAAACAGAAGGAAATAGAAGGGAAATAGATGTTAAGACAAAGTAGGGCTTATGCCTCAGACTGAGGATCTGGGGTCTCTGTAGAATACCCATGTTTTACCTGTGCACATTTGCTGTAAAAGGCAGTTAGCAGAGTCTGACGTCCAGCCCTCTTTGTCTTACCAGCCCCTCAGACCGGGAGGCTGTGCTAGGCCAGCTCAGGAGTCCTGATGTGCAAAGGCACACCATATGGGATAACAAAGGCTTCAGACCCCTGGGTCCAATTCTAAACTCAGCTGTGAATTTGCTAAAGTAAAACTTTAATACCTTTGATTTCAGGTGGAAATGAAAGGCTTAAACTATCTTAAGCAGAAAGGGAAACTTATTTAAAGAAAATACTAAGTATCTTGATAGAGGTTTGAGTTATATAGGTATAGGCATTTGTCAAAACTCATTGAATACCACCATTAAAATTGATGCATCTCACATGTGAAATGTGTAAATTTTACCTCAATAAACGAAATTAAGCTCTACTTAATGATACGTTTACTGAGTTCTGGAGGGGTGTACTATAATGATATTTGCAGCTTAAGTGAAAATACATCAACATGGATGACTTGATGGGTAAGGGATGAAGAGATAGATAAGGGATTAAAAATATGGCAAAATGTTAATTGTAGAATAGAAGTGGTAGATATGAGTGTTCACTGTACAGTTCTTCCAATATTTATGTATGTTCAAGCATTTTCATAAGAAAGATGTTGAACCAAGCACCCAAGAACAAGGCTGTGGTTGGACCTCCACCATGGTAGAACCATCAGGATTCATGTTTTTCTCACTGTGCCAGGTCAGCTTCCTTTTTCTTATTCCATTTCTGTTATCTTTATAATAATTATTGCTAGCATGAATAATTGACAGTTACCTTTGTTCTGCTCCCTGCAACTTCTAGATCAGCCCCACATGCACCATAAGTAAGTACAGGTTTTAGAAGAGATTTTAGGAAAATGAGGTTTGCATTACTCATACAGAATACATTGTATATTGATATTGCAAACAGAGCCAATGAGGGGCAGGGTTACTGATATTGTCTCTACACATAACTGGGGTTTCAGGCATTGAATAATGTGCTAATGAAAGTGCTCAAGATGAAACGTAAAATGTAGAATATTTGTAAAATACATGACAGTGCTTTTTGCTGCAAAAAGCACTGAACTCACAGTGAGGGCAGACATAATTACACCACTTCTTCTTAAGAAAATCTCAAAAAAGAGAAGTTCAGAAGATACAAAGAAGGGACGTTATTTTTCTAAAAGATGATGGAAGTCTGTGCTTAACATAGATGTCTAAATCTGAGGTTTACCAACTAAGGCTCATTATTTTACGCTAATGTAATGATGACAAACTTGCATTTGTGAAAAGTAACAATTTAGTGATATGTGAATTATGTGGTATTATTAAAAGGTAAAGCAGCGATTAACAAAGTGTTATCAAAAATGTTTCACAGAGAGCAGCTTCTTTAGTAAATTTATTTTAATAACTTTTCATTTTAGGCTGTAAGTAATGTTCCCAGAGTGACTGAAATAGATTGTTCTTTAAGAGAAACTCTGATTTTATGTATTTTTCTCTGTTGTTTATGTTATCTAATTAAATCCCTACATGAGTTTCAAACATTTTAGCAGTACTTTATAGTTTAAAATTCCATTCTCGTGTAACACTGGCTTGACCTCATGAGTTCAACAGGTTTTGAATCCTGCCTTAGGTTGGGAGTGCATTGAGTGGTGCATATATATTTAAATGTTACTATTTTATCCATTGTTTTTCTGGCAAGAGCAGATAATTGGAGCTAAGTTGATGTTTTGAAGTTCCACCCAGAATAGAATCCTTCCCCTTTACCTTCCTTCTGCACTGTTCCTTTAAAAGAATGTTTTTGGAGGCAATTGATTTACTGTAAGTTTAAACCAATACGCTCAGCTGGTGGCTATGCAGGTCCAATTAACTCCACTAACAATGTGGGTGAAAAGAAATTATAAATTTTTGTTTCTAACCAATTAGGATTGTTTTGGTTGAATACTCCCTCTTGTAAATGTATTTAAAGTTAATAAAACATGATACTGAAATATATTTCATGGAAGCAGAATGCTGGAGGGGAAATAAAAGTGTTGGACACAAAGCATTTTTAAGGCATCTTATTGTATTACCCTTGCCAATATTTATTGTTTCACATATGAAATGTACCATTAATGGGTCAAAATATAGTGCAGCTGAAGGAACACAGCACTGGCAACTAGTAGCTGCATGTTCTAATGTCAGTTCTGCAGCTACTGAGTCACAAATTCTCTGAACTTACATTTCCTAATCTGCAAAGTGGAAATAATAACTTTGGTGCCCTGATAATCCAATAATATAGTGAATATATTGTGTTTTGAAAAGCATGAATCATAAGTTAGAGATTATAAAATAGAGTAGAAACACTAAGTGATCTTTCCAAAAGTGTTCAAAAATATACAAGGAGACATGCCCTTCTCAATACTGATTTCCCAGAAAAGTATTTTGAAGCAGAAATTTTGTAAATGAAACCCAAATTTAATTGAGCTACAGATACATAGCCCCTTCCCCCCCGATCTTATTATATTGCAAATGAAAAGGGGGTTTACAAAAGGCAAAGACAAAATAATTCCTGCAAAAGCAAATTGTTTCTCACAGTAATTAAGATGGATTATCAGGGCAAGTAGAGGGAACTCTTTAAGAAAACTGCAGCCAAGTGAGGAAGGTCTGCTTTGAGCCACTATTTGCGAAAGGTCCAGTAGAGGACCAATCAAGAAACACCAGACTGTGGTCATCAGTCCAAGGGCCAACGATGGTGATAGATAATCTTCCCAATGACACTTCAAAGTGCACTATTATCTACAATTCACATAAGGGAACGGGGGCTCAGGAACATGCAATCTGTGATCAAGGACAGTGGCTGGGAAGTGAAGAAAATGGAATTTAAGTTCTACTTGGGGACCCCAAAGCCTGTGTGCTTGTAATTCCCTGCACTGATTCAGGAAGATGGGCATTTTTTCTTTAGAGGAGAGTCAGCTGTCCTCTTGGTGGCCTGCTTCCCCTTTCTACCCATGTTTAACCCAAAATTTGCTTCCTTGCCCAGCCTCCTGCTTTTGGAAAAGTACCCACAGGCTCTTGATCACATGCTGAGAAGATCAGATAGTTGTAGGAAGACCCCTATGAAAGTAAAATAATAATGAAAGTCAATATGTAAAGCATTTATAATTTATTATTAATATTATTTACCAACTGATGATTTTCCCCCCAAATAATTGTAAGACAATAAAGGAAATTATCACTGTATAATTTGGTCCAAAAAAATCTAAGAAATGGAATCAGTGTACTAAGTGCTTAAAGACTTACAGTTAAGATCTTAAAGATCTCATCTGAGATCTCATCAGGTGATCTAAAGAACATTACGTATTTCTTTAAATCATTCCCTGGATTGCAGTTCTCAAGAACATGTGCAAAAATCCTCCTGACCCTTTTCCAAGTGATCTCAATATTGGCAAGACAGTGGAACTCTGGCATTCATTTGAGAAATAATTTATCTCAGGCTTCCTTTCAGATAGTCTTTTAATTAAATATCCAGCAACAGGTAAACTATGATCTTCACTTTTAAATTTTTAATTTTGGATACAT
Organism: Alouatta palliata; assembly: GCA_004027835.1. Taxonomy (NCBI): domain Eukaryota; kingdom Metazoa; phylum Chordata; class Mammalia; order Primates; family Atelidae; genus Alouatta; species Alouatta palliata. Next base: position 10,437 of record PVKV010016238.1, read on the forward strand.
AATAGTGGTACATATTTGGTGTTACATGTGATACTTTGATATAAGTATACAATGTATAATGATCAAATCAGGGTAATTGGGATATTCATCACCTCAAGTATTTATCATTTGTTTATGTTGAGAATATTTCAATTCCAACTTTTTAGTTAATTTAAAATATACAATAAATTATTTTTAATAGTTGCCCTATTGTGCTACTGAACGCTAGGTCTTATTCCTTCTACCTAACTGGATTTTTATATCAGTTAAGCATCTCTCATTATCCTACCCTACAACTATACTTTTCAACCTCTGGTAACCATCTTTCTACTCTCTATCTCCATAAATTCTATTTTTTTTTTTAGCTCCCATATAGGAGTGAGAACATGCAGTATTTGTCTTTTTGTGTCTGGGTTATAAAACTTAACATAGTATCCTCCCGTTCCATCAATATTGTTGCATATGACAGGATTTTATTCTTCTTTATGGCTGAATAATATTCCATCGTGCATATGTACATTTTCTTTATCCATTTGCCCTTTGATAAACACTTAGGTTGATTTCATATCTTGGCTATTGTGAATAGTGCTGCAATAAACATGGGAGTGAAGATATTTCTTCAATATACTGATTTTCTTTCTTTGGATATACACCCAGCAGTGTGATTGCTAGACATGATACTTCTACTTTCAGTTTTTGAGGAAACTGTGTACTAAATTGGCTGTACTAATTTACCTTCCTGCTAACAGTGTGTGAGGGTTCACCTTTCTTCACATTTTCACCAGCATCTGTTATTGCCTGTCTTTTGGATAAAAGCTGTAATAACTGAGGTGAGATGATATCTCATGGTAGTTTTGACTTCTATTTCTCTGATGTTTAGTGAAGTTGAGCATATTTTTTTGTATACTGGTTTGCCATTTGTATGTTTTCTGTTGAGAAATGTGTCATCAGATCTTTTGCCCATTTTTTTGGATTTTTTTCCTTAACTTGTTTGAGCTCCTTATATATTCTGGTTATTAATCCCTTGTCAGATGGGTAGTTTGCAAATATTTTCTCCCATTTTGTGAGTTGCCACTTTGTTGATTGTTTCCTTTGTTGTGCAGAAGCTTTTTAAGTTGATATGATCCCATTTGTCCACTTTTTCTTCGGTTGCTTATGCTTTTGAAGTTTTACTCAAGAAATCTTTGCCCAGATTATCATTCTGTAGTGGTTCCCCAATGTTTTCTTTCAGTAATTCCATAGTTTGAGGTCTTAGATTTAAGTCTTTAACATATTTTAATTTTTTTATATGGTGAGAGTAGGGGTCTAGTTTTATTCTTGTACACATGGATATTGTTTTCCCATATGATTTATTGAAGAGACTGTTCTTTCCCCAATACATGTTCTTGACACGTTTGTTGAACATGAATTGATTGTAAATGTATGATTAATTTCTGCGTTCTCTATTCTGTTCCACTGGTTTATGTGTTGTTTTTAAGATAGTACAATGATGTTTTGGTTACTGTAGCTTTATAGTGTAATTTGAAGTCAGGTAATGTAATGCCCCCAGCTTTGTTTTATTCCCTCAAGATTTCTTTGGCTATTTGGGGTCTTTCGTGGTTCCATATAAATTTTAGAATTATTTTTCCTATTTGCAAAGAATGTCATTGGTATTTTGATAGGAATTGCATTGAATCTGTAGATTGCTTTAGATAGTATTGACATTTTAACAAAATTGATTATTCCAGTCCATGAGCATGAAATCTCTTTCCATTTTTGGTGTCCTTTCCTGTTTATTTTATCACTGTTTAACTGTTTTCATCATAGAGAGCTTTCACACTTCGGTGAAGTTTATTTGTGGATATTTTATTTTGTAGCTATTGTAAATGGGTTTACATTCTTGGTTTTTTTTTTTTATGTTGTCTGCCGTTGACATATAGAAATGCTGATTTTTGTATGTTGATTTTGTATCCTGCGACTTTACTGAATTTATCAGTAAAGTATAATAGTTTCTTGGTGGAGTGTTTAGATTTTCCTAAATATAGAGGCATATCATCTGCAAACAAGGATCATTTGACTTCATTCTTTTCAATTTGGAAGGCTTTGCTTCTCTCTCTCTCTCTCTCTCTCTCTCTCCTTCTAATACTATGTGGAATAAAAGTCATAGAAGTGGGCATTCTTGTCATGTTCCAGATCTTAGAGAAAAAGTTTCAGTTTTGCCTTGTTCAGTATGACACTAGATGTAGGTTTTTCATATATGATGGTGTTTATCACGTCGAGGTATGTTCTTTCTATACCCAGTTTGTTGAGGGTTTTTATGACGAAGAAACATAGAATTTCCTGGAATACTTTTACAGCCTTAATTGATATGATCATATAGTTTTTGTCCTTCATTTTGTTGATATAATGTATCACATTTATTTATTTGCATATGTTGAACCATCCTTGCATCCTTGGAATGAATCCCACTTGATCAGGATGAATATTTTTAATATGTTGTTGAATTTGGTTTGCTAGTATTTTGTTGAGGTTTTTTTGCATGAGGGATATTGGCCTATATTTTTCTCTTTTGTGTGTGTGTGTCTTTGTCTGTTTTTGGTATTAGAGTAATACTGGCTTTAGAGTGTGAGTTTGTAAGTGTTCCCTCCTCCTTGAGTTTTTGGAATAGTTTGAGTAGAATTGATATTAATTCTTCTTTAAATATTTGGTAGAATTCAGCAGTGAAGTCAGTAGGTCTTGGGTTTTTCTTTGGTAAGATACTTTTTATCAATGCTTCCATCTTGTTATTTGTTGATCTATTCAGGTTTTTAATTTATTCATGGTTCAATCTTGGTAGCTGACATGTGTCTGGGAATTTATCCTTTTTTCATAGACTTTCCAATTTGTTAGCAGATTAGCTCATTATAGTCTCTAACAATCTGTTTAATTTCTGTGATATCAGTGTAATCTCTCCTTTTATTGCCTCTGATTTTATTTATTTGGATCTCCTTTCTTTTTTTTCTAGTCTAACTAAAGGTTTGGTGAATTTACCTATCGTTTCAAGAAACCAACTTTTTATTTCATTAATCTTTTGAATTTAGTTTCAATTTTATTTATTTCTGTTCTTACCTTTATTACATATTTTCTTCTACTAATTTTGGGTTTGGTTTGGTTTTGCTTTTTGAGTTCTTTAAGATATATCATTAGTTTGTTTATTTGAAGTTTTTATACGATTTTGATGTAGGCATCAATTGCCATAAACTTCCCTCTTTGTATTTTTTGCTGTAACCCATAGTTTTTGACATGCTTTATTTCCATTTTCATTTGTTTCAAGATATTTAAAATGTTTATTCTTTTTCGTTGACTCAGTGGTTGATTAGGAGCATATTGTTTAAATTCCATTGTTTGTATATTTATATCTTTTCATATTTATCTTTTAGAAGTGGTTATAATTATTTTTGATAGGCTTGTCTTCTAGTCTTCCTAATAAAGATATGAGTAGCTTATACACTGTAATTACACTGTTAGACTATTCTATATGTGTCTGTTTACCTACTTTTACCAGTGAGTTTAGTACCTTCAGATAATTTCTTGTTGCTCATTAATATGCTTGTCTTTCAGATTAAAGAATTCTTTTAGCATTTCTTGTCAGTTTGGTGTTGACGAAGTCCCTCAGCTTTTGTTTGTCTGGGAAAATATTTCTCTTTTATGTTTGAAGAATAATTTTGCTGGATATAATCTGGGTTGAAAGTTTTTCCTTCAACGCTTTGAATTCTCATTTCACTCTCTCCTGACCTGAAAGGTTTTTGCTGAGAAGTCTGCTGCCAGATGTATCAGAGCTCCTTTATATGTTATTTACTTCTTTTTTCTTTATGCTTTTAGAATCCTTTCTCTGTTCTTGACATTTGAGATTTTTATTATTATTTGCATTTAGGTAGTCTTATTTGGGTTGAAACTTGTTCTACATCCTCTTTAAAGCCAATGACTCTTAGATTTGCCCTTTTGAGGCTATTTTCTGGATCTTGCAGACATGCTTTATTCTTTTTTGTTTTTTCTCCCCTGACTGTGTATTTTCAGATAGACTGTCTTTGAGTTTGCTAATTCTTTCTTCTGCTTGATCAATTCTGCTGTTGAGGGATGCTAATGTATTTTGCAATTTGTCAGCTGAATTTCTCAGCTCCAGAATTTCTGCTTGATTTTATTATTTTAATATTTTTGTTAATTTCTGTGACATAATTCTGAATTTCTTCTTTGTGTTATGTTAAAGTACATTGAGCTTCCTCAGGACAGCTATTTTGAATTCCCTGTCTGGAAAGTTACATATCTCTGTCACTTCTGGCTTGGTCTTGGTGCCTTATTTAAATAGTCCATTTTATGAAGTCATGTTTTTCTGGATTTTTTTATGCTTGTGAATATTTGTCAATATCTGAGAATTGAAGAGTTAGGTGCCTGTTTCAGTTTCACAGTTTGTATTTATTTGTGTCTACCTTTTTTTGAGAGGGCTTTCCAAGAATTCAAAGGAGATTAAATGTCACGACCTAAGCCTGTGGTCACTGCAGACATTTCAATATTAAGGTGTGCCCTAAGCCCAGGGATGCAGCAATTCTTACAGATTTCTAGATACACAGCCTTGGTGGATTTGGGGAAGTTAAGGGAGAATTCCCTGGGTTATTAGGAAAAGCCTTTCAGTTTCTTCCCTCTCTTTTTCCCAAACAGAAGTATTCTCTCTTTATGCTTGGCTGCCTGGGGTTATAGGATAGGTGATACAAGCACTTCCTTGGCCACCACAGATGGTATCACACTGGGTCATATGCACATAACCTCACGTCCTCTGAGACGAATGTAGCACCAGGACTTGTCCAAAGACTGCAGTCCTTGTAACCTGCCTGCCTCTCAAACGTATTCTGGACCACAGGGCACTTTAGTCAGCTAGCTTGGACTTGGATTCCTTCTGCTGGGGCAGAGGATTCCCTCTAGCCCAATGTTGGCCTATATGCTCCCTTTGTAAGCTCCTTCTGTGAGGGCAGAGTTATTCCCTGTGTTGTGTTTAACTGTGACAGGGCCCACTGAATTCCAATGTAAAGCCCCACACCCATTTGCTCTCCCTCCTCTAAGCACATAGATTCTCTCTCTGTGCTATCTGAGGTTGGGGCAGGGGTGGTGTAGACAATGCAAGTCTGCTTTTCTACCCTCTTCAGTGCTGCTTTCGTTGGCATTATGTTAAAAACCAGGTGCTATGATCACTCACCTAATTTTTGGTTTGTATAAATGTGCTTGCTTAAGTGGACAGTTGCTCAGTTTGGTGTTTCTGGAAGCGGGTGATTGCTGGAAAGTTCTATTTGGTCATCTTGCTCCACCTCATACTTGGCCTTTCTTTTTAAATGGTCGTTTGCATTAAGCCTTGCAAGGGTGGAAAGATGTGGGTTTCAACAAAGAACAACAAATTTGATAGCTGTTTTTCTTTTTGTATAAGTTTCATCTGGAAAAAATACATTTTCCCCCTGGGGTTTAAGATGTCTTTCCTTGACGTGTGGCATCATGTTTTGGTTGAACCAAGCAGGAAAGAGCTTCATTAAGTTTTGTCACTATACTACTCTCCCCTCTCTTCAGCTGAAATTGGTACCCTCCTTCCCAATGAAAGGCCTTAGAAATAAGTCATTTCAACATATTTCATGAAATTCAGGTCACAAATGATAGAAATGTTAATAATCATAAATGAGATATCGACAGAGGGCAACAGGCCCTCTCATTCAGACGCTCAGCCAGATTCTGTTTCCTGCAGGGTCAGGCTTTTTGAGTTTTCTGTGATCAGGTTTGGCCTGTTCATCCAGGCTCTCATCCAATGCCATCACAATCTCTTGTGCTCAGCCTGACTTACTGAGGAGGAATAGCTCCTCACAGCACAGGCCCTGACCTTTGGGAAAGCCCTGAAGATACCTTGGCTAGACTTTGGTGGCTTTATTTAAATTAAGTTCAGCAACCTGGGAGAAAATAAGCATGGCAAGGGTCATAAGGTGTTGATGAGATCTACCCAGGTGTCCCGGACAAAGAATTTAACTATTTAAGATCAACATTACATGATAATAGCAAATTAACAATAATGTTATTATATTAGCTGTACACTATGTAGTTTGTACAACATAGTATATTTCAGACACTATATAACATCCCCATTTTTCTTTCTTTTTTTTCCATGCATGAGGAAGCTGAGGGTCAGAATTGGTGATTTGATCAAAGTCATATAAACCAGATGCTAAGATTTAAGTGTGAGGTGGTTTTATTTCAAGCAGAGTTAGAGTTCACGCATGGAAACACACACACACACACACACACACACACACATATAGATATACAAATAAACATAACACTTATATTTATTTTATCTGTTTGCCCCTGCCTCTATTAATGTCACGAGTTCATACCGATACCACCAATTCCAGCCCCACAGCACAGGGTCAATCCTTGTCTTCCCTCTCCCCATACTCATAACTCCATCTTGCAAAGCAGATTTGTATAGATTGTGCAGAATCACTTCACTGGACAACCTCGACTTTCCCTTTAAAGGCCTTCAACTGATTGGATGAAGCCCACCCACACTACTGAGGGTAATCTTTACTTGAAATAAACTGATTGTAGATGTTAATCACATCTAAAAAATAACAGTCAGAACAACACCTAGTAGTGTTTGATTAAATAACTGTGTTCTATAAGATTTGTACAGATTAAATGTAACAGTATATGTAAAGCCCCAAACCCAGTGCTTACACAAAGTGGAAGGTACCTCATTTGGATTGGAAAAAGATGCATTTTTCATGACAGACAGCTTGACAAATGGAGTGTGGCTGGATTGTAGCTCCTACTCACCCCTGTGGCTGGGCCTTTTAGTTGCAGTGCACAATCAGAATAAGACTACATGGAGGCTCTGAAGAGTCAGCATTCAATGGGTGCTAAATTATTTCCACCCAAGGTCATGTCTTGCAGAAAATTAAAACAGATACAAGTAAAGAACTTGTGACTAAGATAATATTTTCTTGAAGAAGTTTTTTTGTGATTAATAGAGTAGTGCTATGAGAAATGTTACCAAGATTTTCAGCTTGGATAAAAAAATCAAGGCAATCTAAGGGTTGTTAATATCACCAATTATATCTCATTGGGCATAATTGAAAGTAGTTTGACTGCTCTATTACAGATTATCGTTAAAAATCCGATGCCTTACTATATGTCACCCTAATATCTGAATCAGAAGAAGGTTGAAATAAAAATAAAACTTTCCTCTGTCTTCCAAAAGCTTGGCTACCAGCCAACAAGCAGATGATTTATCTATAATACAGAGTACATAATTCAAAATGACATTGGAGGTAAGGGGGAGAAAAGGTCTTGCTTAATTTCATGTACATGGACAGTAAATTTTGCTGACAGATTTATGAGCTTTATCCTGCTCAACAATCATCTGCTGAATATTTCCACTAGTTTGTCTTTGAACAGAGGCAAATCAGCTCATCTTCAGGCCTTCTAGATGATCTCTCCCCAGGACCTGATGGACTTTAAAACTGCCAGAGATAAGCCAATTAAATGTGTTTCAATGCTACAAATAACAGCAGTCTAAGTCCTCGAAAAATGTCACAGACCTCTCCAATTGGTGTTTGGCAGGGAGGACAGCAAAGTGATGATGTTCACCACATCTTTATTACAAGTGGAGTGGAGACATTCATTGTGGGCCATCAGTTCTCCTCTTCAAGGGCCCATATTATTTGAGTGACACAAAACTGCAGGTCATTGTGACAACTGCTCAACTGCCGTGTTCTTTTCTAAACTTTCAATAGGGGTAGAAATGAAAGAACTCAGCACCATGTGGTTTCTCATCTCCTGAGTCAGGCACCAGTGACATCTAAAGAGAGTTTTGGGGAATTCTAAGAATGAAAGATTATCATCCAAGAGAAAATAGAGACAACAGTATATTTCCCAGAGTTGGCGGCTCCCATTCATGTGCTTTCCAGAGTTTTTAAAGTCTCAGGCTGCAACAGATGACACTATAGATAAGAAAGAAGGCAAGAAAGAAAGAAAGAAAAAAAGATAGATAGATTTTAAGAAATTGGCTCCTGTGATTGCGGAGACTGGCAAATCAGAAACTTGTAGGGCAGGCTGGCAGGCTTAAAACCCAGGCAGGGGTTGATGTTGCAGTCTGGAGGCAGAATCACTTCTCTGGAAAACCTTGGCTTTTCCTTTTAAGGCCTTCAACTGATTGGATGGGGCCCACCCACATTACTAAGGGTAATCATCTTTACTCAAAATAAACTGTAGATGTTAATTACATCTAAAAAATAACAGAACAACGTTTAGTAGTGTTTGATTAAATAACTGGGTTCTATAAGTCAGCCAACTTGACATGAAACTATTCATCACACAGGCTTTGATCTGATGCTCTATCTGGCGAAGATGATGCAAATGTCAAAAGGCCAAGCCAAATGAGTTCTCTGTGGTTTATTTTTCCAATCATACACTTTCCCCAAATAACACTTAGTCTATAGAGCTCTATCAAATAAAAATGGAATGAATGAGATAAACATAAAAGAACCTGGCATATAATGTATATTATGTGGGTGCTCAATAAGTGGGTCTTCCTTTCTTCCTCATGTAGGATACTTGCTCCTCTCCTACTGAGCATGGAAGATAAAAGGAGGTTAATTCCATCCAAAGGAGAGCTGGATCTGAGGCTTTGCTGGTTTTATGCTTCAGCCATAGCCAGAGTTCAGGAATCACCCTCATTGTCACCCATGGTGACCTGGAAATTTCCCACCACAGATGGAAAGGAAACATCATCACCCTGGGAGTGAAGGGGATCCTAGCTAATTCCTTATCAGGGTCAGTTTGTGTGCAGGCAGAGTGGTCAGGACCTCTGCCTGCCTGTCATAGAGAAGGCTCTCCCACCTACAGCAGAGCCTTCCATCAGGTGGACCACAAAAGTTAGGTAGAGCTTTAGGAAGAAACAGACCAGAGTTTGAACTCACTTCCTTTATTTACCTGCTATGACACATAAGACCAATCACTTACCATTTCTCTATTAGTCAAATGGGATCAATGATCTGTCATATAAGGCTGTGTGAGGTTTGAATGGGATAGGTTGGGAAGAACTTAGTGTAGTATCTGGAACTGAGGAAGAACGTGACACCTGTTAACTGTTATTGCTTTGACTTAAAATTCTATGACCCAAGAAACATTACTTTGCCTTAAATCCTTGCACACAATTATCTATTTTAGTGTCACTTGACAGAGGAATCACATTATGTGACCAACACCCAGTATGAAACAGTATCTTAGGTCACTTTCTTACATGAGAGGAATAATATGGGGATGCTGGGGAGGCCAGAGGTGAGAGTGCACAGCAAGTAGAAGCAAACCTTGTTAATTTCTTAGAAAGGAACACTGGGGTTCCTTACCAGATACCACTTCCTTATCACCACCATGTAGCCCAGTAGCAATCCCCAAAGCCCTATGCTGCTGTTAGGATGCAGGGTAGAAGTAACTAGATTATAAAATAAAGAAAATTTAGATCTATTAAATTGGAATTAAATGAGGCTCAGTCCATTCTAGAAGAAAAATATGAGTAAAGAAAAAAGGAAACAAAGAGAAGCATGAGTGTGGGAATTCGCTCAGGGTGGTAGCAAAAATATTAAGGGGAAAATATTAGAGAAAGTTATAGAATATAGTCTCTAACCCTTTTGGAAGGCCTAAGGGTTTTTTCCATAGGTCTTGGCTGAAGGGAACCAGAGTCTCTTCGCAAGAGTCAGAGAGGTTAGGGCACAAATACAAAGGAATGTGAGTAGTTTACCTAGCTAGCTTGTTTACTCATGTGGTCTTAAAACTAACCTTTGAGTTGGATGGCCCTCTCAGTGGGAGGTCGATCAGGGATATTACCCACTAAGGTGTTTTCTTTGGGCATGGGAACCTGTCCTTATAATCTCTAACCTCTAGTACTGACTCAAGCCTTTGTCAATTAAACTTTACTAAATAAATGCAAGTCTTACTGACTGGTGGGGGTCAGCAGTTGCCACTGTTTACAGCACTTTCCAGGGTGCCTGTAAGCCACCCAGTCACACTCAGTTGAACTGGCAAAGCACAGTATCAGTGTGTTAGTGTAATTTATTCATATGTTGCTGAGTCAGGGTCCGCAGGACAGATCCCTGCAGGTGGTGACCCCGACAATGGCTCCCAATGTGGGGTGCCCCCCAACAGATGAGGACTGAGAGTAATTCCCTAACTTTTAGCTTTCAGGGCCAAGGCCATTAGAGATCACAGAGGTTTCCTAAGCAGAGCATATATGAAACTAAACTGTTGACAGTTGTTTTCAAAGACCTGCACAGAGTTCCCTCAGCTCACAAATCTCACGAAATCTGACACAAATGAAAGCTGCACAGTGGCTACAAGTGCATGGTGTACAGTCGGCCAGCTTGGGTGTGAATGTCAGGTGCAGCACTGGTCAGCTGTGTGAGGTGGGCCTCAGCTCCTGCTTCTGTAAAATGGGAATAATAATAATGCCTACCTTCTAGAGTTCTTGTGAGTAGTAATGTGAATATGTAAGTGAAGTACTTAGTGTTTCCCCTCTAAATACTCAATAAATTCTCTTTTGATTAGTGTCATCACCATGAAACTCACAAAACAGAAATAGCAGTGTCAGCAATGGATTTACAATACAGAGTGGTGGAACAATATTTACAGCAAATCTGAATTTATTCTGCATTATCTTAGATAAACCTGCAGTGAAGATTTGGTTAAATAAAGCTCAGGCATCTTCAGACTAAACCAACTTAGAGGCATTGAATGACCGTGGAAATAAAACCTAGAAGAGAATTTGCAGCTAGAAACAGACAAACTGCCCCAAGTCAAAGGTTCTTAAGTGAGCCAAACAACCCCAGAGCATCATCAAACCCTTCCCTAACAGCAGACTACTGGTCCTGTGGCTTGTAATCCCAAACAGCCTGCAGAAGCTTTTGGTGGTCAAAAAGACTTGGATTTAGGATTTTCAGCAGGGGCAGCAAATGTTCTATGAATAAATGATGTGCCAAACCAGACAGGGCAGGCAGCTGCAGGCTTGCAGGGGTGTTAATTTTACTTTGCATCACAAATGTGTAAATGCTGCAAATATACACAAGCATGACAAATAGGAGAGCACAAAATGAGCATTAGGGTTATACTATGTGTGCAAGAAAGCCATCAAATAATCTCTGCAAATAAAGGGCTGTATAAATACCAAGTAATTGCACCCCTTATTATAACTACTAATGTATCATCTGGCCAAAGCACTTTCTTAAGTACTTTTTGTTCTCTACTGGAATTGTGTCATTAATCCCGTTTATATAGTTAATAGGGAATCCTTGAGTCTAAATTAGGTTCCCAAGAAGATGTATTAGAATTAGAGCAAGTAAAGATCCTTCTTTTTTCCTGTGCAGATGTCATGCTGATTTTCTGTCAAACACTCTTTGCCCCTGAACCCTACTTTTAATACTGAATAATACCTTGGAAAGAGGTGGCTATTATAGCATATGATGGTTTTGAGTTGGATGACCCCTGCATTGCTGAAAACTCAAAATAACCCTGGGCCGTTAATAAGCCTCCTCTTAGCATTCCCATTCCAGTCAGTCCAAGCAGTGAGGTTTTGTGTTTGCCAGTGAAATGGGAAAGAGGGAGAATGTCCAATGATGTGTCCCTTTCAAACTGTATAAGGAAATTAACCTATCAACCTCCTTTAAAATGGGAGATAGTAACATGAGGTAGCTCAGAACCCAGGCTCCAGAGTCAGGCAGACATATTTTGCAACTCAGCTCACCATTACTGAATCATTGTTGGATAAATCCCTCAATGTCTTCTTTTTTTTTTATTGCATTTTAGGTTTTGGGGTACATGTGAAGAACATGCAAGATTGTTGCATAGGTACGCACATGGCAGTGTGATTTGCTGCCTTCCTCCCCATCACCTATAATCTGGCATTTCTCCCCATGCTCTCTCTCCCCAACTCCCCATCCTCTGCTGTCCCTCCCCTATTTCCCCCCGACAGACCCCAGTGTGTGATGCTCCCCTCCTTGTGTCCATATGTTCTCACGATTCAACATCTGCCTATGAGTGAGAACATGTGGTGTTTGATTTTCTGTTCTTGTGTCAGTTTGCTGAGAATGATGGTTTCCAGGTTCATCCAAATCCCTCAATGTCTTCTAAACCAAGTTGTCTCCTCTTTAAAATAAAGACTAAGCTTTTAAAATGTATATAGTAGTAGTAAGTAGTTTCAGGTTTATTAGGAAAATTATTTATTATTATTATGAAGCAAAGAAAGGAAAGAAGGAAGACAGGTAAAGAGAGAATGCCCTGAACAATCACTGCTTTTCTATGGAAATCTGTCCTTGTTGTGAACCTGAACAGAGCAGCAGCTTCCTTCTAGGAGCCAGTCCTGAGGTCATGTGAGCAGCGGTGGCACCTGCTTTTGTTTTTTGTGGGGCATGTGCTGTGAACCTGTTTAAATACTATAAAGATAGGCAGATGCTGAGTCTATCTTGTGGCTCTGCTCCCAGCAGAGGTTGAACCAATTTGTCCTTGCTCCGCAATTACAGGCCTTAATTAGAGGAGGAGGTTACCACAAAGGAGCCTAATGCAGCTTAAATGACTTCCAGCCACTCTGGCTTCATACATAAACAAATACATAGTTAGAATGAGGAATAGAAATACATGGAGGAGCTAGCACCCCTTGGTTTCAGATAGATTATTTAAAGAAAATGAAAGAAGTTTCTGTGGAACTCATGAAAGAGATTCCACTGGTCTTGACTGAAACTGATGTAAACAAGCTGGTAAAGGAGGTTCAATATGTTTTCTATCAAAAGCTTCCAGATTATTCTGTATCAGAAGTTTCACACTCAGGAGATAAAGGTCATCATCAGCATCAAGAGTAACAACTTTTTGGCCGGGCGCGGTGGCTCACGCCTGTAATCCCAGCACTTTGGGAGGCCAAGGTGGGCGGATCACGAGGTCAAGAGATCGAGACCATCCTGCTCAACATGGTGAAACCCTGTCTCTACTAAAAATACAAAAAAATTAGCTGGGCGTGGTGGCGTGCGCCTGTAGTCCCAGCTACTCGGGAGGCTGAGGCAGGAGAATTGCTTGAACCCGGGTGGCGGAGGTTGCAGTGAGCCGAGGTCACGCCACTGCACTCCAGCCTGACGCCTGGTGACGGAGTGAGACTCTGCCTCAAAAAAAAAAAAAAAAAAAAAAAAAAGAGTAACAACTTTTTTTAGTTCTATGTGCCAGAAACGGAGCTAATGCTTTAAAAATATTTTATTTTTTATTTTATAAAACAACTTTATTTTTTGGGTGAGGAAACTGGGCCATGTAAGTCAGCCTTTTCAAAGCCATGCTGCTACGTGCCGAATTGGGATTTGAAGCCATGTTTGTCCTACTAAATCCTCTATTTTTAAATTTTCTTTTAATTTTTTTTTAAGAGATGAGATTTTGCTATGTTTCCCAGGCTGGTATCGATCACCTAGTCTCATGCAATCCTCCTGCCTCAGCCTCTCAAAATGGTGGGATTACAAGCATGAGCTACTGTACCTACTCTAAATACTCTATATTTAACTGCTATGGTCTACTTCCTTCCACAAGAACATGTGCACATGTAAACACACAGGTATGCATGCGTGCACACACACATGCACACACCTACACATGTAAAAGTTGAGTGGCAAAAAAGACAGGTACTGGTACAAATATATTTGAAAAAAAGTCAGTAAAGTAAAATGTTATTGATCCTGATTTCTGGGTTTATACTAATGGAAAATCAGACTAGGTGCTGAAGAGAATCTTAGGAAACTTTAAGTTTAACCCTATCTCTGCCTTTAATTATGGTTATAACGTTACTTTCTGAGCTTCAATTTTTTTCTTCTATAAAATATGGGAATTAAAGCGAATGATCCCTGACATTCTTTCACAACTAAATTATGTCAGTTAAGATAGATGGTAAACCAGAATATGATCTCCAAAATAGAATGAGTTCATATATTAAAATCTTCATAAAATGATTGCTCTATTCTAGAATCATAGGCCAAGAGTATGAATCCTGACCATGGGGACCACCAATTTTGTCATTTTTCTTTCCATTCTTTCATGCATTCAAATAATTATTAAACACTTACTTTGTGTGTTCTGGCTCCACTGATGATTTAAAATTAATCTCATTAATCTAGATCCCGCCTTGATGAGGCACCCCTACTTGAGCTCTATAGGTTCAATATTTGATGACAGTTAAAGTCCCAGTCATCAAAGATCTACCCTGTATAATCCCATAAAGTGATTCAGGTTAGTTCATTTCTGACCTTGACGTATTATGAAAATGACAGAATCCAATCCTCCCTGAAGTATAATTTTCTGGAATAGAATTTTAATGTCAAAAAGATACTGAAGTCCGGGCTGGCTGCAGTGGCTCACACCTGTAATCCTCAGCACTTTGGGAGGTTGAGGTGGGAGGATCACTTGGGCTCAGGAGTTCAAGACCAGCCTGGGCAACATAATGAGACCTTATCTTTCTAAAAACAACAACAAAAAAATTAGCCTGGTGTGGTAGTACACACCTGTGGTCCCAGCTACAAGGGAGGCTAAGGCAAGAGGATTGCTTGAGTCTGGAATGCGAGGCTGCCAGGGAGCCATGATTGCACTCAAGTGTGGGGAACAGAGAAACACTCTATCTCCAAAAAAAAAAAAAAAAAAAAAAAAGATTCCAAAGTCTATACGGAAGAGTGGTTTTTCTATGCTACCCTCTTCTTTATGACTTTCCTATTCCTAGAGGAATTAATTGGGTTGCCCTTAGTTTCCAAATAGACTTCCTCATCCTCGACCATAAATCAATGCTATGCTTGCCAAATTGACTTCCCTTATGATACTCTGGGAAAGGAAATAACAAATGTTCAGTTGATAAACTTTATATCTCCTTTTTACATCAGATCTGCAGGTACTATAGCTTTCACATGCTTGTTTATTTGTTGTTTATTAGTTCAATCCATTAAGAGAACAATGATCAAATATATATACCCCATACTTCATTATTTTCTTACGCTTCTTCCAAAACCACTTTATCCAAAATCAAACAAAACTATGAATGTCTATTTCTTTTTTTTCATTTTCAGTTGATACATAATAGTTGTACATATGTATATGGTACATGTGATATTTTGATACATTCATATAATATGTAATGATCAAATCAGGTTAATTGGGATATCCTCAAACATTTATCTTTTCTTTATGCAGGAAACATTCTAATTCTTTTCTAGCTATTTTGAAAGATGCAATAGATTTCGTTACCTATAGTCACGCTTTTGAACTATTCACTCAGTCTTATTCCTTTCATCTAACTGTATTTCTGTACCCATTAATCAACATCCTTTCATCCCCTTTTTAAATCACTTTTTCCAGCCTCTAATAAACACTAATTTACTCTCTATCAACATGAGATCCACATGTTTAGCTCCCACATACGAATGAGAACATGTGATATTTATCTTTTTGTGCCTGGCTTATTTCACTTAACATAATAATCTCCAGTTCCATATATGTACCTGCAAATGACAGGATTTCATTTTTTATGGCTGAATCATATTCCATTGTGTATATATACCACAATTTCTTTATCCATCCATCTGTTGATGGACACTTAGTTTGATTCCATATGTTGGCTATTGTAGATGGTGCTGCAGTAAATATGGGGGTGCAGATAGCTCTTCAACATATTGATTTTCTTTCTTTTGGATATATACCCAGGGATGGATTGCTGGATCATATGATAGTTCTATTTTTAGTTTTTTGAAGATCCTCTAAACTGTTCTCCATAGTGTCTGTACTAATTTATATTCCCACCAACAATGTATAAGTTCTCCCCTTTCTCTACTTCCTCACCAACATTGTTTTTTTGTCTTTTTTAATAAAAACCATTTTAATTGGGGTGAGATTATACCTCATTGTGGTTTTCATTTGTATTTCCCTGATGATTAGTGATATTGAGCATTTTTTTCATACCAGCTGGCCATTTGTGTATCTTCTTTAAAAAAGATCTTTTGCCCATTTTTAACAGGATTATTTTAAGTTTATATTTTTAATTTTTGTGCATACATACTTGGTGCACATACTTATGGGGTATAAGAGACAATTTGGCATAGGTATGCAGTGTGTAATAATCACATCATGGAGACTGAAGCATCCATCCTCTCAAGCATTTATCATTTGTATTACAAATAATCCAATTATATTCTTTTAGTTTCTTTAAATGTACAATTAAATTACTATTGACTATACTCACCCTTTTGTGCTGTCAAACAGTAGGTCTTATTTATTGTTTCTATTTGTACCCACAAACCAGCCCCACTACCTCCTTGCAAACCCCCAACTACCCTTTCCAAACTATGATAACGAACCTTTTACTCTCTAGTTCCATGAGTTCAATTGTTTTGATTTTGGATCCCACAAATAAGTGAGAACATGTGATGTTTGTCTTTCTGTGCCTGGCTTATTTCACTTAATAATCTCCAGTTCCCACCATGTCATTGCAATTTTTTAATCCATTCATCTGTTGATGGACACTTCAGTTGTTTCTAAATATTGGCTATTGTGAACTGAGCGGCAACAAACACAGGAGTGCAGATATGTCTTTGATATACTGATTTCCTTTGGATATATACACAGCAATGGGACTGCTGGATCATGTGGTAGCTCAATTTTTAGTTTGTTGAGGAACTGTTCTCTATAGTGGTTTTACTAATTTACATTCCTACCAACAGTGTACATGGGTTCCTTTGTCTCCACATCTTCATCAGTATTTGTTAATGCCTGTCTTTTTGATATAAACCATTTTAACTGGGGTAAGATGATATCTCATTGTAGTTTTGATTTGCATTTCTCTGATGATCAATGATGTTGAGCACCTTTTCATAATGCCTGTTTGCCATTTGTATGTCTTCTTTCGAGAAATGTCTATTCAAATATTTTGCCTATATTTTGATTGAATTATATTTTTTAATATACTTGTTTGAGCTCCTTGTATATTCTGGTTATGAATTCCTTATCAGATGGGTAGTTAGCAAATATTTTCTCCTATTCTGTGGATTGTCTTTTCATTTTGTTGTTTGTTTCCTTTACTTTACAGAAGCTTTCAAACTTGATGTCATCCCACTTGTTCATTTTGCCTTGTGCTTGTGGGGTATTCAAGAAATTTTTGCCCAGAACAATGTCCTGGAGATTTTTCCCAATGTTTTCTTGTACTAGTTCCATAGTTTGAGTTCTAATATTTAAGTCTTTAATCCATTTTGATTTGATTTTTGCATATGCGATTTTGTACATGGTGATTTGATTTTTGTATGTGGGTTTTTTGCATATGGGGACAGACAGGTATAGTTTCATTCTTCTGCATATGGATATCTAGTTTTTTCAGCACGATTTATTGAAGAGACTGCATTTTCCCCAATGTATATCCTTGGCATCTTTATTGAAAATGAGTTCATTGTAGTTGTATAGGTTTGCTACTGGGTTCTTTGTTCTGTTCCATTGGCCTATGCGTCTGTTATTATGCCAGTACCATGCTGTTTTGGTTACATAGCTTTATAGTAAAATAAAGTCAGGTAATGTGATTCCTCCAGTTTTGTTCTTTATGCTCAGGATAGCTTTTGCTATTCTGGGTCTTTTGTGTTTCCACATAAATTTTAGGATTTTTTTTTCTATTTATCTAAAGAATGTCATTGGAATTTTAATAGAGATTACACTGAACCTGTAAACCACTCTGAGTAGTACTGACATTTTAACAATATTAAATCTTCTAATCCACTTTGGGTAGTATTGACATTTTAATAATATTGAATCTTCTAATCCATTAGCATGTAATGGATTAGAAGATATCTTTACACTTTTTGTGTATCCTTTCAATTTCTTTTATGGTATTTTATAGTAATTCTTGTAGAGATCTTTTACTACTTTGGTTAAATTTATTCTGAGGTATTTTATATTTTTGTAGCTACTGTAAATAGTGTTGCTTTCTTGATTTCATTTTCAAATTCTCCACTATGTAAATGCTACTAACTTTGTGTGTTTATTTGGTATCCTGCAACTTTGAAAGAAGTCCAGTTATTCTTGTTCACAGAGGACATAATCTTATATTTAGAAGAATCTAAAGACTCAACCAAAATCTTTTAGAATATATATATTTCTTTTTACTCATTTTTAAACAAATAAGCTTTGGTTTGTATCTTGCGTTATGCAGTTTTACTTCAAAAAAGCTTTGTTAAAATTATGTGAGTTTTTCATGTTTGGCTAATATGAAATAAGAAAGATGGTATTCAGTATAGTTTTAAATTGCATTTTTTCTCACATGTGAGACTGAACATCTTTTCATGTATATAAAATCTCTCTCTATTTCATGTTCTGCAACTGTTTTCCAATCTTTTCCCAAATTTTTACTAGACTCTTGGTATTTTTTCTTACTAATTTGTAGAGTTCTTTATATACTAGGAAAATTAACCCTTGCTGATACAGATATATAGAAGGGCTATTCCACATCAATATTTCATGAGGGGTTTGGGGGCATATATAGGCACATTATTTAAATACATACCTACATATTCTCCCATTTCTTCTAGTAATTTCATGGCTTTAATTTTTAAATATTTAAATATTCGATTCATTAAGAATATATTCCGTTATGAGACATAAACCCAAGTTTATTTTCCTCCAGATAAAAACCCAGTAGTTTGAACCTAAATTCACTTTTTAAAAAACCCTTTCTTAACACTCGATTATTTTTTGACAAATATTATGAATGTTTCCAGTTCTTATAAATCTTTCTCCTCAGATCATGGCATAATTTCATGATTTATCAATCACCCTAAATTTTAAGACAGTGTAGTCCGAGTGAGTAGAATTTCTAGGGAGGTGAATTTTGGGTCTTTATGAAGCTTTTTTCCTGAAGAGTTGCATAAAATATCCTGAATGTGTCAGTTTGATTTTTATTCATCATTTGATTTCAATAGCCACAGAAACTTATGTTGAATTTTTATATGTAATTGCATCCCTACTGGAATATGGCTTTTTGCTGCATTTTAAAAATATTTGTAAATATATTTGTGTGGTGGGGGGTAGAAGGGGGGTTGTGTGTGTGATTCTCTGCCTACCTGACACTGCCTGACACTACAAGGTATATAAGGCCATTTGAGACATAACTTCAGCTTTTTCAAAACACCTGCATACCAGAATAAAGATGAAACAGGTAGATCAATTCTAAAATTAAAAGTAGAGAAATGGTATGTGCCTCAGAAACATACAAAGTGTGGAAGTTTAAAGGAAGGAAAATTCACTTATTTTGAAGAGAGTTAAACAGGAAAGGACTCAAGAAGGTTATATTTGAGATGGTTTCTAAGAGGTTGAGACTGGAATGGGTAAAAACCTTCTAGGAAAAGGGAATCCAATGTGAAAATGCTTTACAAAGGTGGGAGGAGTGTTCTCCAACAGAGAGCAGCACAATTTGATTGGAGGGTGGACATCGTGTAGGAGAGGGAGAGGAGAGAGCAACATGGAATGGGAAATGGGGACTGATCACTGAGGGCCTGGGCTGGAGAGTTTGCAGGTTGTGGGGGGAAGGTTAACACTGGTGATGGGAGATGGGTAGGGGCAACATGGTCCAGGCTCTGTGTTCTGAAAATCAAACATAAGAAAAACATGGGAGAGTATTGTCAGAAATTGGAGTCCATGTGTGAAGTTTTCAGAAAGTTGGCATTACCTGTACACTAGGATAAATGAAGACATGGCCCTGCCCTCTAATACAGCTCTGCCTTTTTATGGGGGAGGTAGGATAGGACTTGTTAATAAAAATGAGGCTAAGGCACTTCCAGGGAAGATGAGAGTTACTAGTATCATGATATTGGAAACAAACAATAAACAGCTGTCAATAACTGTTTTTTTCTACTTGATGTTGTTAACTCATAAGACAAGGCAAGAACACCTTGACAAAGCCATGATTGTCTGCCATCCCATTAGGTACACTGGGACAAGAAGTTGCTTGAGGTGACAGCCAGAAATAGGACTGTCTCCCTGAACCTGTCTTGCGAACAACAGAGATATTAATGTTGACCAGGGCACCACCCGATGTGGAGATGGGAGAATACAATTTTTAACTCAGATTCCTGCCTGGATTATCTTTTTTCAAATGTTCCTTAAAGACATTTAGTTACTAATGCATTAAAATAAGCATCTTATAATTTATTTTTATAAAAAGCTTGTTAATAAATAAACTAAACCACAGCCTAATCATGTTTTCTGAAGTTGGCATAATCAAGTGATGGGGCCAACAAGACAAGGTGGAGGGCTGAGTGGGAATGATGTTAATACTCTGCCTCATGCTCATATGCCTTCCCTACTTCCTCCTGCAGGCTCCCGTATATAAATGTGCCTCCTTTACCCATGACAGCTGCAGAGAACATTGATCAGAGCCCCTCTGGATGCTCTAACCTTCAAAGGTCAAAGATCACATTTAATTTAGCACATAAGCATCTGTATTCATTTCTTTTCAATTACTATAGATGAATTGGCTTTCCTGGAAAAATTAAGATATGCATTAGTAGAGCCCATGAATAACAGGTATCATTTAGACTACCTTAAGAGAAACGCAGATAGGGCTTCTAACAAACAGTGCAGGAGCAAGCCACATTTCTCTTTCTACCATGTTCCCTATTAGAACATCAGCCTGGAGATAGTAATACACAAATAAAGATGTTTAAAAAGTGAAGGCTATGACTTCTAGAATAAGAAAGCCTCATAGAAAAAGCATTTGATTAAAACATATCTGACTTTGAAGTTTTCTATAGGATTTCAATTTATAAAATTAAGAAGAGGGAAGCATTAATATGTTGGTGTTTCACATTTTTGACCGCTCCTGGTACACATACCCTATAATTTCATAGCCATTTTGGTGGAATGCCAACACCAGTGATTTTTGATGCATAGAATTAAAAAAGAGTACAGAATAGTTTCAGGCAGAAAGATGAGCCTACCTACAGAATAACAGGAAGGTCTGAGTGATGCCATGCAAATTTCTATGCAGATTAGAGGCATGATATTTGTAGAATGTGGCATGGTAATCAATCTATAGATGAAAAAGACGATATCAGAATCAAGGCACAGAAGCACAAAAACTGACCATTCTTAACCTCTTTAAGATGTTTCAAATCCAGGGTAAATTGTGTTTGCATTGCCTTTCAAAGGTCCTGATTACTTTGTCCAGTCCACTGAGGTTACTCTTGGAACTATTTGGGGCTATCACATATAAAGATGGTGGGATGAGTTAATTGAATTTTCAATGTCCTTCATGATGTTTTTTGACATTAGGCATAATTATAGCACCTGACTTAAGAAATACACTTTGCTACTGTCTTAGTGCATTTTTTGCTGCTATAACAAAATACCAACGACTAGATAACTTATAGTGAACAGAAATTTATTGGCTCAAAGTTGAACTGGGAAGTCCAAGGTTGAAGATCTAATATCTGGTGAGAGCTGATAAACCATACGTATCATCATATGGTGAAAGATGGAAGAACAAGAGAAGGAGGGATGCAGGGCAAAAAGGAGAAGGAGAGAGAGAGTGTGAACTTGCAAAGCCAATTAATGTGATAACAGCATTAATTCATTCATGAGGGCAGAGCCTTCATTGCCTAATCACCTCTCATGAGGCCCCACCTCCCAACACTTTTACATTGAGAATTAAGGTTCCAATACGTATATTTTGGGGAACACATTCAAACCATAGCATTCTGCCACTGGAACCCAAAACTCAGATCTTTCTCATATTCGAAATACATTCATTCCAAACCAACTGCTCCAATGACTTAGCTCATGCCAGCACCAATTCAAAAGTCCAACATTCAGGGTCTCATCTAAATCAGATATGGATGAGACTCAATGTTTTGCTTATCCTGAGACAAATTCCCTCCAGTAATAATCCCACTAAATCAAACAAGTTACCTATTTCTAAAATACAGTGGTGGGAAGGCATAGGATAGACCTTTCCATTCCAAAAGAGAGCAACAGGAAAGAAGTAACAAGTCCCAAACAAGTCCCTAACACAACAGGGTAAACAACATCAAATATCAAGACTAGAGAATAACTTTTTGGACTCCATGTCCCACCCGGTGGGCACACTGAGATGGGGGCTGGGTCCCCAACGCCTTGAGCAGCCCTGACACTATGTCTTTGCTGGGCTCTGTTCATGCAGCAGATCTCACAGATTCTAGTCATGCTTGCCACTCTTCTAGGCTGGATTTGTGCACTGGTGGCTTTCTAGTTCTGCATTCTTGGGGGCAGTCTCACTCCCATGGTTCCAGTAGGCATTACCCTAGTAGGGACTCTCCACAGTGTCTTTGCTCTTGTGATGAATATTTGTCTGAGTCCCAAGGCTCTCCATGACAGCCTTTGAAATCTAGGTGAAGGAAACCATGCCCCTGGAACCCTTGCATTCTTCACGCCTGAAGAACTAGCCCCGTGTGGATTGTGCACCTTCCTGAATCATAGCCCAAACTGCAGTTGGGCCCACTTAACTCATGGCTGGGGTGGTTAAGAAGTGCTAAGCAAGAAAATGGGACACAGGGCTGTAAATGCTGAAGTCCTATGGGTGCCTATCTGAAAACCTTCCCTAAGGGTTGTAGCTTGCCTTTAAGATCTCTGAAATGCTTTCAGTGTCATTCTCTCACTGTCTTCATGAATAACATCTGGCTCTCTTCTATCTATATTAATTTATTTAGCAAACAGTGGCTTGCTCTCCTAAATATGACTTTTCATTCTTTACATGTTCCAGCTGTGAATTTTTAAAATCTTTCCATTCCAATTCCATTTTAATTATAAATTCCATCTTCAAATAATTTATCATCTCTCATTTTACTATATGCAGTTAAAAGAAGCCACACAGCACCCTAAATGCTTTGCTGCTTAGAAACTTCTACCAGATATTCTGGTTCATTGCTTTTAAGTTCTTCCTTTTCTAAAACCCTCAGGCATGGATGTAATTCAGCCAAGTTATTTGCCACTTTGTAACAAGGATGGCTCTTTATCCAGATTCCAGTACTTTGTTCCTCATTTTCATCTAACACCTCATCAGAATGGTTTTTATTATCTGTATTTCTACCAGCACTCT
Organism: Alouatta palliata; assembly: GCA_004027835.1. NCBI lineage: Eukaryota > Metazoa > Chordata > Mammalia > Primates > Atelidae > Alouatta > Alouatta palliata. The sequence goes on from PVKV010016238.1 coordinate 33,568, forward strand.
ATTCACGACCACTTAAAAAATCTCTAACAAGATTCAGACTTTCCCTACAGCTCTTCTTCTGAGCCCTCAAAAGAGCCTTCTGAGATACGCTCTTAATGCTCCACTCATAGCAATACAGAGTTTTGCTAGCATTGACTTCAAAACTGTTCCAGCCTCCACCCCTTACCCAGTTCCAAGGCAGCTTCTACATTTTCAGGTAGTGGTTATAGCAATAGCCCCACTTAGTCTGATTTTTTTTCCCTAGTCCATTTTGTGTGGCTATAATAGAAAATTACTGGACAACTTATAATGAACAGAAATGTATTGGCTCACAGTCCTGGAGGCTATGAGGTATGAAACCAAAGCAAGATTGAGGCGCCAGCATCTGGCAAGGAACCTCTTGCTGCTTCATGGTGAAAGGCAAAAGGGCAAGAAAGTACAAGAGAAGGAAAAAAGGGATCCAAACTTAACCTTTTGTAGCAAACCCACTCGTGATAACAAACCCATTTTTATGGTAATAGAATTAATCCATTCATGAGGGTGGAGATTTCAGGACATAAACACCTCTCATTAGGCCCCACTTCCCAACACCGTTGCATTTGGGATTAAGTGTACAACACGTGCTTTGGGGAAGACACATTCAAACCATAGTAGGTGTTCAATATTATAAATGACACAAATCAGCCCTCTCCCAATAAAATCAAAGGTGGTTTTCTGTAGGAAGGTTGGCTTATAGATCCCACAGGGTACACTGCCAACAGTTAGTCAAATATTTTTACTTTTATAGAACTCTTGCTGTATATGTCTGCCGTGATTTCTACTTTCTCAGCTCCTTTTCAGTCCTTCATCACAAAAGCAATGTTCTTATAGCTTGCTGTCAACATCATGTATTTTAGTCCATTAGCCATCTAAAAAGAGTGGTTTCTGTTTGTTTGTTTGTTTCATTTGGCAAAGAGATCAGCACTTCCAATATAATAAATTCAAAGTTTCGTGTGTGGCTCAGCCTTTATGGTTTCTATGAGATAAGAGATTTTTAAAGACTACTACTTTCTGAGACTTGGTAGGGTATCAGAAATGGATGGAGACAAGATAGCTTTGTGTGGGCTCTGCGCACAGAGGAAAGGAGTATGAGGAGATCACAGAATAACAGAAATGGAGAAGGTTCGGTTAGAAAGCAAATGCAAGAGTCCTCTGACCAGAAGGGTTACAAGAAGATATCAGGAGTGTCTGGGTGTGAGACAGACTGATCGGGAAAGGCTGGAAATGGCTGCAGATCCCATTGCATGTTTATAAGAAGAATTTCTTCTGCCATGGATTTGGTTTACCTGTGAACCAAAAGTATTTCTTTGCTTACACAATGACAAGAGGCAGGGATAAGGAAGAGAACAAGAACGTAGACATCTATGTATTTGTGACCACCATTTATAGAGCACCCAGTATGAGCCATTGCTTCTGGAGAGGAGAGCTCATGGCTGGGTTACTGGCATCAGGAGGAAAATTTATACCAAACCATTTGTATTTTGTATCTTTTGAAATTTGAACTATGTAATTTAAATATCTATTTATAAAATATATATATATGCAATTAAATGCAACTTTTATTGTTCTCATCTGTTTTAGAACAATGGTTCTTTAATTGGCACCTACAGAGAAGACTTAGACGAGTTAGTCAAAATGCAAGAGCAAAAGCATATTGCTGATGTTCTCAGCTGGCCCAGAAAAGACAGATTAGGGCTTACTCTTTAGGAACTTGTGTAATTCTCTTCTGGGAACTTTTCTGCTGCAGATTGAAGCCTGGAAGCCAGCTGGAACAAAAAATGCCTTCCCAGAAAGCATCCCTAGGAGAGATACACATATAATAATTATATAGGATTCCTGGATTCCCCAGTTCCTTGTAACCTGTGTTCCTGCATCAGCCAGAGATGGTCAGCATTTGACTTAATCATGTGATCTGTTTTTCTGTTTGCCTCGAGAATGAATAGAGTAACTAACGAGATTGAGGTCTGGTACTGGAGGCTCAGAAAAGTTAAGAAACCAGTATTCTTGGTCTTTGGCTTGGTGTGGATTTAAAGAAATGTCCTTACAGGCTTTCCCTTCTCTTAGGGAAGCATTCTTCACATCCCCACCAGGATCCTGGACTCCGCTGTTTCTATCTTGGAGGGCTTGATGTAGACATTTGCAAATTATCAGGCCCAGGTAAGCAGAGATCAGTAGAAAGCCTGAAGAAACAAAGAAAAGAATTCTGCATCAACCATTAGGGCTAATTACGTGGCCTCCACATTTCTTTCTGCCCTTGTCTTTAAAAAATCTGTCACACATTTCTAAGAAGGAATAACTATAATAATAACAGTGAAAATACAATTTTAAAGACACTTAAAAAAGAACAAGGAAGCTTTTCTTTGAAATTAAATAGGCTTTAATTGTGCCTTGGGAGTCACCAAAGCAATTAATCAGGTAATATATCTGATTTTAGGCACTTGTGGAAGTTGTTTTGATTTAAAAAGAGATCTTGTTTTACTTAGAGGCTTCATCTTTGTTAACATCAAGTGAACAGAAATAGAGGGGTGTGAAGAATAAAAAAAACAAGTTTTGCGGCAAGGCCTTTAAAAATATAAACAAAACATCATCAGTCTTTATTGTGTAAGTGAATTGATAAAATTCAAATTTCTCTAGAAGCTGTCAGGGGATGGTCCCTGCCTGCTCTCTTGCTGGGAGATGTTTTCAAACTCATTAACTTCCGTTTACCAGAAAGGAACTGCTTTCTCACAAGCATGGAAACCTCAGAAGTCGCAAAGGGCTTGGTAGGGAAATGATATTATGTCTATGGGTGACGAAGTGTATGGCTTCAGAATCTCTCTCTTGTAAATTTTCCTCACGGAATTTGAAGCCGAGAAGCATTTGAAAGAAATAATTTTATTTCCAGCCTAAAATTTTCAGGGTAGCTGCAGCTATTTTGTATTTTATAAAATCACTGCCACCTCACTACAGAGTCTTTAAAAAGCCTCTGTAATATAGAAACAATTTCTTTTTAAATCTGTACCCCAGAACATTTCAGGCATTTAGAGGTATGGCAGAGATCCACTGTAGTATTCAAAATCGATAACCAACCACATAATAAAAGAAATAATTACAGCTAACAGCTATTAAGTATTCAATATACGCCAAGCATTATAAACTAGGATAGAGTAGGCTGGTGCAAATTTGTAGTTTTTGCCATTAAAAGTAATAGAATATTTTGCCATTAAAAGTACATAGAATATTTTGTTAAATCCCTAGTTCACTAAGAAATAAATATTAAGTTTAGCACAGAATTTGTATTTTGACTCGAATTAAAGCTCTCAAATTCCTAGTCCATCTCTTCAAAAATGTTTTCATCAAAAACACTGACAAATCCTTCTTAGATGCTACCCCCAGGCAATTGCCAGAAATAACTTACCCAAAGCTTTTCATCCTCAGCCCGAAAAAGTAAAAAATCACGTTTCCGCCAAGTGGAACTCAGTCACCATATGGCTGGCTGTTTGCTCTCATAGAGGTTTATACTTGACATCAGCAATAGGGAACATATCTAATCAGAGACTCCCAGTCAGTGGGAGGAGGGTAGTAGATGACAGAAAGTTTTCTGGAGTCTCCTGGGGGTGACAGGATGAGGTGGCTCTTGCCTGCCACATCTCTGGTTGTTTACAAATGTCTGGCCCCTCCAAAACCTGCTGTACAATGACCAATAGGAGGCAGATACAGGTTATGAAATCTGTTTCCAGACAAGGACCTTGCATTGCTTCCCAACTTCACCTGCTACCCAGGAACTTACATCTCAATTTTTTTTTTTAAACGAGGCAGATAACTTTTGATTTCATTATTTATTTGTTTGTTTTTGAGACAGGGTCTTGCTCTATTACCCAGGCTACAGTACAGTGGTGTGATCATGGCTCAGTGCCATCTTCACCCCCTAGGCTCAAATAATCCTCCCATCTCACTCTCCTAAGTAGCTAGAACTAAGGGCACCTGCCACTGTGTCTAGCTTCTTTTTAATATTTTTTTTAAAGAGACAGGATCTTGCTATTTTGCCCAGGCTAGTCTTGAATTCCTGGATTCCAGTGATCCTACTATCTTGGCCTTCCAAAATGCTGGGATTAAAGGCATGAGCCATCACGACCAGCCAGAGAACTTTTTAAACCTTTGGTTTAAATTTTTATTACTATCTTTTCAGTTTAATTAGCTACAAAAAATGAATAATACATAAACAAAACCTGAAAAGAGCTGCAATGTCCAAGAGTCTTAGGCTTAAAAATATTAAAAATTCAGATTCTATCAGATACTTAAATGAAAAACGTAAAAAGCAGTCATAATGTAAAATAGCAGGTTCCAGTAACAACTTAAAGTTTTATCTTCTTCAAAGGTTGACTCATTTCGCCTTATTCTTGGATGCCTCATCGAAATCCTCTCCAAGATCTGGGACTTATGATCATCTCCATTAGCAAACGATGCTTTTCCATCTTTTAGATTATTTGGGCAGAATAACTTGATCAGTCTCCCTTAACTAGTCAGATTGTATGTACCAAGCTGGTTTAAGATGCTGGGCACCATTTCTTTCAGCTGCTTCCTCTCAGCATGCCCTGTGATAGTAATGGTCACTGCTAGAGATGCCTGACCTGGATCACCATTCTTTGGTTTGTACACATGTTCACCTCTTCGATATCATAAATATTGTTGACCTCTAACTTCTTTAAGGAGAACCAAACTTTTAATTATTTGCTATAGGTGTTCTATGAATCATCTTCTTTCTGCTAGCAATTATTTTTTCACTGATGCACACTTATGATTCTAGTTTGGCAAGTTTCTCCCAGCTCATAGTAATTTCTTTCATCTTATTGGAATGAAAAGAGGCTGAGAGGAGCTTTAGGACTGGCACTCAGGAGTCTGGAGCAGAACAGCTGAGATTAGGTGCACATACGCAGGAATACAAAATGGCAGCTAGAGGCCTCTTTGCTTTTCTGATTCTGTAGTTCATAACCTCAGAGCTTGGCCACTGAATTCTAGTGACTCTGCTTTGCTTATTTCCATAGCTGTCAGCTCCTATTTCTTCCCTGTCGCTGAGCTCTTTTATACTCTCAAGTGATCTGAAGATGGCAGGCTGAGCCCATAAGCCTGCTTTCCTTCTCATCCTAAATTCCATAAAATAAAGAAAGAGAGTATTTTCAAAAAATTTCAACAATGATGCTGTCTGATAAACTAACTTCCAGTAGTGGATTAAAAATGAAAGAATTTCTGAAAACTAGAAATCAGGTGAAGTCAGATCTAGCTGCTCCCCACCCTGTCACTATACACATTCAACCTTACACACAAGTGCACACACACATACACACCAAAAAACCCCCAAAAACAAATGTGCAAAAGAGAACTATTCTGGAAGAAATCGGACAACAAATGGGAATCACCAAACATCAAGGAAAGTTAGAATCAGAAATGAGAAGTACCAACATGAAACAAAAGAAAAATTCACCAACATGAAACAAAAGAATTCATTTTTTAAAAAAGTAAGCAGAGAACTTTTTATGTTATTTATTTACAGAAACAAATTTAATAGACTCCATGGAAGAAGCCAATAAATAATTACAGCTTCTTAAAATATTTAAGAGGTTATTAATTGCATCATCTGAAGCCAAGTCTACAACAAGTTTTGGTATCTACAGTTTTTATTGTCAAAAATAATAAGTGAGGACATTTATGGAGGGAATATATATGGCTGGAAAGAAAAAAGCTAAAGCCTGTGGTAGGATTGATATTAGCTTAAAATATACATGAAAAATACTACACAGATACTTGGATTGACTGCATATTGGACTTAGGGCTGCCTAGCAGCCAAAGAAAAGAGGGAAATAAAAGTTTTAGTTACTAAATAAAAATAAATATATGTTCAGAGGAACAAGAAGTGTGGATCATAGTGAAACTGGACAGAAGTTTTATCAAGAGATTTTCATACAGCAAATATGTTTATGAATATTCTTACTGTAAATACACTAGCTACTATCACCAGACTTGTTGTATGTTTCTTAAGATCAAACATTATTGCATTTTTCTCTATTTAGACATAAACATACATAAAGTTCAAAAAGTGCACTGATCTTCAGGGTACAGCTTGATGGTTTTTTGCATATATAAACAACCGAATGATTTGCACTCATATAGAACATTTCCAGCACCTGAGAAGCTCCCTGTGCTTCTTTTCAGTCAGTAACCTCCAATGAAATAACCACTATTTTGACTTCAGTAGTAATTTTTTCACCTTTTCTTGATCTTTGAATAAATAGACCCACACAATATGTACCTCTCCTGTTGATATGTATTGGGTAGTTTTCACTTTTGGATATTACATATAAAGCTGCTTTCATATTTTTATCTATGTCTTTTGGTGCGCATATGCACTCCCTTCTTTTGGCTATGAGCAGGAATTTCTCCATAAGATAAGCATGGTCTTGTGAATTACTTTTAAAATTCTAACTCTTCTCTGTAGCTGACTTATTCATATTGTCTGAATTCTAAACGTATAGATTCCTATCATCTGTGAAGAAGACAGTTTGATTTCTTCTTTTTCTATTTGGATGCCCTTTATTTATTTGTCTTGTCTGATTGCTCTGGTTGGCACTTCTAGTACTACGCTGAATAGGAATAGTGAGAGTAGGCATTCTTGTTTCATTCCAGTTCTCCAAGGGAATGCTTACAGTTCCTGCCCATTCAGTATGATGTGGCCCATGGGTTTGTCATAGATGACTCTTACTATTTTGAGGTATGTTTCTTTGATGCCTTGTCTCTGGAGGGTTTTTGTCATGAGTGAATGTTGGATTTTGTCAAAAGTTTTTTCTACATCTATTGAGATTATCATATGGTTTTTGTTTTTAATTCTATTTATGTGGTGAACCACATTTATTGATTTGCATATGTTGAACCATCCTTGCAAACCAGGAATGAAGCCTACTTGATCATGTGTTATTGAATTCCATTTGCTAGTATTTTGTTGAGGATTTTGTACCTATGTTCATCAGGGATATTAGCCTGTAGTTTTCTTTTTTTATTGTGTCTTTGCCAGGTTTTGGTATCAGGGTGATGCTGGCTTTATAGAATGAGTTAGGGAGGAGTCCCTCCTCCTAGGTTTTTTGAATTAGTTTCACAGAATTGGTACCAGCTCTTCTCTGTAGGTCTGCTGGAATTCAGCTGTGAATTCATCTGATCCTGGGTGTTTTTTGGTTGGTAAGTTTTTTATTACTGATTCAATTTTGCTATTGGTCTGTTTCAGTGTCTTCCTCATTCATACTTGGGGGACTGTGTGTTTCCTGGAATTTATGAATTTCCTATAGATTTTCCAAGTTATGTGCTTAGAGGTGTTCAAAATATTCAATGAGAATCTTTTGCATTTTTATCTTTTCTTAATCTTTGAATAAATGGAACCATATAAGTTTGTGTGCATTGAGGTGTTCATAAGATTCTCTGAGAATCTTTAGTATTTCTGTGGGATCAGTTGTAGTATCACCTTTATTATTTCTCACTATGTTTATTTGAATCTTCTCTCTTTTTCTTTGTTAACTTAGCTAGCAATCTATTGATCTTGCTTGTCCTTTCAAATAACCAACTCTGGGTTTCATTGATTCTTTGTATGGATTTTTGTGTCTCAATTTTGTTCAGTTCTGCTCTTAGTTATTTCTTTGTTTCTTCTAGCTTTGGGGTTAGTTTCTTCTTCTTTTCTAATTCCTTTAGATGTGATGTTAGATCATAAATCTGAGATCTAAGTTTGTGAAGTAGGCATTTAGCACTATAAACTTTCCTCCTGACACTGCTTTTGTTGGATCCCAGAAATTTTGGCATTTTGTGTCTCTGTTTTCATTTATTTCAAATAATTCTTTTTAAGTTTATGCCTTGATTTTATTGTTTATCCAAAGTCATTCAGGGGCAAGTTGTTTGATTTCTATATAATTGTGTGGTTTTGGGAGATCATCTTGGTATGGATTGCTGTTTTTATTTCACTGTGACCAGAGTATGGCTGGTATGATTTTAATTTTTTAGAATATATTGAGACTTGTGATATGGCTGAGCATGTGGTCAATCTTGGAGTATGCTCCCTATGCAGTTGAGAACAGTGTTTATGCTGCGGTAGATGAGTGGAATATTCTGTAGATGTTTATTAGGTCGAATTTGTAAGTGTCAAATTTAAACTCAGAATATTTTTTGTTAGTTTTCTCCCTCAGTGATCTGTCTAATGCTGTCTGTGGGGTGATGAAGTTCCACAGTATTATTGTGTGGCTGTGTCTTTTCATAAACCTAGACATGCTTATTTTATGAATATGGGTGCTCCAATATTGGGTGTGTATATATTTATGGGAGCTAAGTCTTCCTGATGAATATTATTACATAATGCTCTTCTTTTTTTTTTTCTATTTTTGGTTTAAAGGCTTTTTTATCTGATAGGAGAATAGTGACCACTGTTTTTTTTTTTTTTGCTTTCCATTTACATGGTAGATCTTTCCCCAACTCTTTACTTTGAGCCTATGGGTGTTATTATGTGTGGGATGGTTCTCTTGAATATAGCAGACCAATGGGTCTTGTTTTCTTACTCAATTTTCCACTCGATGTCTTTCAAGTGGAGCATTTAGACCATTTATACTCAAGGTTAATATTGATAGGTTAGGTTTTGATCCTATTGTGAAGTTGTTAGCTGTTTGCTTTGTAGTTTCTATTGTGTTTTGCTTCATGGGGTCTGTGTGCTATGTACTTAAGTGTGTTTCTGTGGGAGCAAGTATTATTCTTTTGTTTCCTTGTTCCATGTTCTTTGCCATTGATCTTGGACAATTTAGTGACTATGTGTTTTGGTGATTATTTTTTGTACAGTATCTGCAGATGTTCTCTGGTTTTCTTGTATCTGGCTGTCTACCTCTCTAGCAAGATTAGGAAAGTTTTTTCTTTTAAGTTCTGGGATACAGGTGCTGAACATGGAGGTTTGTTACATAGGTATACATGTGCCATGGTGGATTGCTGCAGCTATCAACCTGTCATCTAGGTTTTAAGCCCCACATGCATTAGGTATTTGTCTTAGCACGCTATCTCCCATTTTGCTCCATCCCCCAACAGGCCCCAGCATGTGATGTTCCCATCCCTGTGTCCATGTGTTCTCACTGTTCAGCTCCAACTTATGAGTGAGAACAGGTGGCGTTTGCTTTTCTGTTGTTGTGTGAGTTTGCTGAGAATGATGGTTTCCAGCTTCATCCATGTCCCTGCAAAGGACATGAACTCATTCTTTTTTATGGCTTCATAGTATTCCATGGTGTATATGTCACCTTTTCTTTACCCAGTCTATCATTGATGGGCATCTGGGTTGGTTCCTAGTCTTTGCAATTGTGAATAGTGCTGCAATAAACATATGTGCACATGTGTCTTTATAGTAGGATGATTTATAACCCTTTTGGTATATACCCAGTGATGGGATTGCTGGGTCAAATGGTATTTCTGGTTCTAGATTCTTGAGGAATCACTACACTGTCTTCCACAATGTTTGAACTAATTTACACTCCCACCAACAGTGTTAGAGCATTCCTGCTTCTCCGCATCCTCACCAGTATCTGTTTCCATACTTACCCACTACTTGCAGTATTACCCTGGGCTCAGCGAGGGTGATGGGGGTCTCCGAGTCTGGGCCACGTCAGTCGTCCATGAGGCCGAGGAGTTCAAGTGAAGGGACTGTATTTTTTGGACTGGCTTGTTCCCCACATAGAGGTGTAGGGGATGAGCCTGAAGTCTGGAACGGATAGTTAACCTTCCAGTGTTCAGTCTGCTTGCGGCTCGGGCAGGGTCCAGGAGGTGGGCGAGGACAGGGGCACTGTTGGGCCCAGTGTCCCTCCTGACCACACTTGAGGCAGGCTCCGGGTGGGACCTTTGAAGCAGTCTGGGCAGGTCCTGAGGGACCTTTTGGGAGGAGCTTTGAGGAGTTCCTTGTGTTAGATGCTGGGTGAGCTGCTGGCCTCAGGGCTGCTACAATAGCTTGGGTTTGGAGGCTTACTTACTGCTGTAAATGGGCCTGGCAGACGGCCTCAGCCTTTTCCTCTTGGACATTAAAAACTTTAAATGCCATGTTTACCAGGTCTCATATGGGAGTTTGGGGACCCTCCTCTGCCTTCTTTAATTTTTTTTCTAATGTCTGGTGCTGACTGGGAGATAAAATGGGCAGCTAGGAGAGTAGTCCCGGCTGGGGAGTCCTGGTCCACTCAGGTATATATGACCATAGCATTGGTTAACCGGTCAAGGAAGGCAGCCGGGTTTTTAGTAGGGCCCTGAGTTATTTCACGCAGTTTATCGTAATTGACCACCTTTTGGACTGCATCCTGCATGCCCGCTAGGAGACACTGTAGCATTTGATCTTGGCGGCGGCGGTCATTTTGACCAGTTTGGTAGTTCCAATTAGGGTCAGCGTCGGGGACTGCTGCTGCGCCTACTGGCATTTGGGGATCAGTAAGATGTACCTGGTCTGCGTGCGCCCGGGCTGCCACGTGGATGTGATTATGTTCATCTGGAGTGAGGGTAGAAGACAAAATTATATAAATGTCATGCCAGGTTAAGTCATAGGCTTGTGTGAGCGGAATTCTTTAGTGTAAGTAGTAGGATTGGTGGAAAAGGAGGGTAAATGTTTTTCAATGGTGGATAAATCAGAGAGAGAGAAAGGGACGTGTACTTGGACAATGCCTTCAGTTCCGGCCACCTCGTGGAGGGGTCAGAGGAGGGAATTTTCATTGGGGGGTGTCGTGTGGCGAGTGTGACCTTTAACAGAAGAGGTTACATCTGGGAAAGGAGGAGGAGGTTTAGCTTCATGAGAGTGGGTGTGGCCACTAATAGGAGAGGCCATGTTAGGGCCTGAGGGAGTAGGAGGGAGTTGGGGCTCTGCATAAGGCAGGGGGGTCAGTGGGTCAGGCTGGAGGCAGGGAGAGTTCCTCGGGCAGATCGGGGTTGGAGGAGGAGGAAGAGGAGGAGGCCAGCAGCAGGGCTAAAGGCAGATTGAGGGATTTTTTTGCCAGGAGTACCTGGACAGTGCTGCAAGAGGAGCAGAGATTGGGGCGGGCACGGAGATATCAGAAAGCCTGAATATAGGGAATTTCTGCCCACTTGCCATTCTTTTGGCAAAAGTTATTTAAGTCTGTCAGAACTTTAAAGTCGAGTGTGCCTTCTGGAGGCCATTTGGACTGGTTGTCTAGGGGATATTGTGGCCAGGCTACAGTGGAGAGGAAGAATAGTCTCTTCTTTTTTATGGAGAGGCCCAGTTTGGGTAAATTTAGAGTTAGGCATTCTAGTGGCTACTTGGGGTCTGGGCGAGACTTTTGGTTGCCCATGATTAACTAGTTAACTATGGGGGTGAGGTATTACATCCAACACGGACAAAAAAGCTCTTTTCCTGGAGGGGGTGGTTGAGAAAACATACAAGCCATGATGACTACAGCAAGAAAGAAGGTAAAGAGAGATATGGCTAGAGCTATTTGCCACATGGGAGAATTTGAAGAAGTGACAGGGACGGGGCTAGAGAGTGAGGTCTCAGTGGTAGAGAAGGAATGGAAGGAGAAAGGAGAACAGAGTTACTTTACGCGGCAGAAATTCAGTAAATGTCCCCTGTAGCCAGTGGTCTGTTACCCACTGTAGGATATCATCTACTCTGAGGGAAGTAGGCCTAAACCACTGTATGTCAGCTAACAGGAGTCTAGTAAAACTAGTGAATCTACTGTACAGACAACCACATGTGAGACTGACGAACAGAGGATGGGTGCCCCCCAGGTGGGAGACCAGTCTGATGCCACATCCCTGAAGGGATGTCTCAGGGGCGTTTTGGTGAAGGTGTACCTGTATAATCCCTGGGCCTGGTCACCTCAGAACTTTTGGTCCTGAGGTGAATCACCATTATGCCTTATGACGCTCCTGTGGAACCGCGGGTGGAGGCCCACTTAAGTCCTGTAGCTATTAAGCCATGGGACTACACGTAAACTCATTCACTCACACACTCAAGCTGGGGGTAGGAAGAGAAACTGAAAATACAGTTACTTAATTAACAAGAGCTTATATGCCAAAAGGCCGTTTGAGATAGACATTTTAGTAGCATAAGCCGGGGATTTTTGTCCTGCTGTTAGGCAGGGCCCATGTTTGTAAATGGGGCTTCTGATTACCCAAACCTCACTCACTGCTGTGGAGATGATCAGAAGGCATCCTGGACTGCACTTCCAAATACCGGAGAGGGTTCAGGAAGATGGGGACATCTCCCTCAGGTTCCTGACCCCCGACAAACCCCTTATGGGGAGAAGACAAGAGTGTAGGGATGTCTCCTCTATGCTCAGGTCCTCGAGACGAGGCCGGGACCCTGGGCCCATGGCGAGAAATGAGAAGGAGTCCCTGATGCGGCCGTGGTTATGAGCAGGGAGTCCACAGAGCAGGCAGCAGGAGGGGTTATGGGCAATAAAAGTCTTACCTCATGGTGGAGTGGGTTCCCTGGTCCAGCTTTGGGTGGAGGAGTCAGTTTCCCCTGGAGGGGTCCGTTTTTCCCCAGGAGGGGGTCTTACAATTCCTCCCGGATTTCTGGCACCAAAGTAAGGGTTATTGCTGAGTTTAAAATGAGGAAACTGAGGCCAGTATAAGAAAATGAAAAACCAATTTATTCAGCTACCAGGCGAGGTTCTATGGTCCGGGAGGGGGCCAGAGAAGTCGTGCCTAACTTTTTAGGGCAAGGGGTTTTATAGGGAGTGAAGGTGTTTAATTGGGAACTGAGGAGACAAAGCATAAGGCACCTGATTGGATATTGGAACACAGGACCTGGAGGAGGCAGGCTACTACTAGTGGGCAGGCGGGATTTTTGGTGAGCGGGAAGCCTTGGGGAAAAATGACCTTGACTGGGCAAAGTGCTTATCGAGCAAGGGAGTGCTATTAGGCAAGAAAGTGTTATCGGGCAAGAAAGTGCTATTGGGCAGGAAAGTGCTATTGGGCAAGGTTTGTTGGAGTTTTTTGAAAATTTTTGGGCAGGGGTTTCCAGCGGTAGGCTAGGTGTCGGGTGCGGAGTTTGCTGCAGGGGTGGATGTTGGGGAGGCTATGTGGAGGAGTCACATGTTGATTGCGGAGTGGTGACATAATTCCCAGATGCTGGGAGGAATGGGCGCATCCGAGCTCCCAGTGAGGCAACCGGCCTTACATCTGGGTGCTTCTGTATTGGTTCATATATTTAGGATAGTTAGCTCTTCTTGTTGCATTGATCCCTTTACCATATGTAATGCCCTTCTTTGTCTTTTTTGAATCTTTGTTGGTTTAAAGTTGGTTTTATCAGAGACTAGTATTGTAACCCTTGCCTTTTTTTCTTTCCATTTGCTTGGTAAATATTCCTCCATCCCTTTATTTTGAGCCTATGTGTGTCTTTGCACATGAGATGGGTCTCCTGAATACAGCACACTGATGGGTCTTGACTCTTCATCCAATTTTCCAGTCTTTTAATTAGGGCATTTAGCCTGTTTACATTTAAGGTTAATATTGTTATGTGTGAATTTTATCCTGTCATTATAATGCTAGCTGGTTATTTTGCCCATTAGTAAAGGCAGTTTCTTCATAGTGTTGATGGTCTTTGGTATGTTTTTGCAGTGGCTGGTACCAGTTTTTCCTTTCCATGTTTAGTCCTTCCTTTAGTAACTCTTGTAAGGCAGGCCTGGTGGTGACACAATCTGTCAACATTTTCTTGTCTGTAAAGGATTTTATTTCTCCTCACTTGTGAAGCTTATTTTGGCTGGGTATGAACTTCTGGGTTGAAAAATTCTTTCCTTTAAGAATGTTGAATATTGGCCCCCACTCTATTCTGGTTTGCAGAGTTTCTGCAGAGAGTTCTGCTGTGGGTCTGATGGGCTTCGCTTTGCAGGTAACCTGACCTTTCTCTCTGGCTGCCCCTAACTTTTTTTCCTTCATTTCAACCTTGGACAATCTGATGATTATGTGTCTTAGAGTTACGCTTCTCAAAAAGCATCTTAGTGGTAGTCTCTGTATTTCTTGAGTTAGAATGTTGGACTGTCTTGTTAGGTTGGGGAAGTTCTCCTGTATATATCCCGAAATGTGTTTTCCAATTTGGTTCCATTCTCCACGTCACTTTCAGGGATCCAAATCAATTGTAGGTTTGGTCTTTTCACAGAGTCCCATATTTCTTGGAGGCATTGTTTATTTGTTTTCGGTCTTTTTAATCTTGTCTTCATGCCTCATTTCAGTAAGTTGATTTTCAATCATTGATACCCGTTTTTTCTGCTTGATCTATTAGACTATTGATACTTGTGCTGTGTTTTCAGCTCCATTGGGTCATTTATGTTCTTCTTTAAACTGGTTATTCCAGTTAACAGTTCCTATAACTTTTTGTTAAGGCTTTTAGCTTCCTTGCATCAGGTTAGGGCATGCTCCTTTAGCTCAGAGGAGTTTGTTATACCCACTTTCTTTTTTTTTTTTTTTTTAAGACGGGGTTTCTCCATGTTGGTCAGGCTGGTCTTGAACTCCCGACCTCAGGTGATCCGCCCGCCTTGGCCTCCAAAGTGCTTGGATTACAGGCGTGAGCCACCATGCCCGGCCTTATACCCACTTTCTGAAGCCTACTTCTGCCAGTTCATCAAACTCATTCTCTGTCCAGTTTTGTGCCCCTGCTGGAGAGGAGTTGTTGTCATTTGGAGGAGAAGAGGCGTTCTGGTTTTTGGAATTTTCAGCTGTTTTGCACTGCTTTTTCCTCATATTTGTGGATTTATCTACCTTTGATCTTTGAATTTGATGATCTTTGGGTGGGGTTTCTACATGGGGGTCCTTTTTGTTGATGTTATTGTAAGGCCAGTTGCCTGGCCAGGAGCTTGGACATGCCCATCCCTCCAGGCGCCAGGGAATTACATCACCACTCTGCGACCAGCATCTAGCTCCGTTGTGTAGCCTCTCCAACACCCACCCCTGAAGCAAACTCTACACCCGACAGCTAGCCCCCCACTGGAAAAACCCCTGCCCAAAAAATTTTGGAAAAGCCCTACCAAACCCTGCCCAATATCACTTTGCCCCATTTAGGTCATTCTTCCCCAAGGCGGCCAGCTCACCAAAGATCCCACCTACCTACCAGTAGTAACTGGCCCCATACATGTCCTGTGTCCCAATATCCAGTCAAGTGCCTTATGCTTTGTCTCCCCTGTATCCAATCAAATGCCTTCACTCCCTATAAGGCCCCTTGCCCTAAAAAGTTAAATGCGACTTCTCTGGCCCTTACCTGGACCATAGAACCTCGCCCAGGAGCCGAATAAATCAGATTTTCATTTTCTTATACTGGCCTCAGTTTCCTCATTTTGACTCAGCAATATACCTTACAAGTGGTGCTGAAACCTGGGAGGAGTTGTAGGACCCCCTCTGGGGGACAAAAATTAACCCCTCCTGGGGGAAACTGACTCATCTACCCAAAGCCAGACTAGGGAGCCACTCCACCATGAGGTAAGACTTCTGTTCCCCACAACCTCTCTCGCTGCCTGCTCCGTGGACTCCCTGCTTGTAACCACAGCCGCGCCAGGGACTCCTTACCACTGTGGGCCTGGGGCCCTGGTTCCGTTCCGAGGACCTGAGCGTAGAGGAGACGTCTCTACACTCTTGTCTTCTCCCCATAAGGGGTTTGCCGGGGGTCAGGAACCTGAGGGAGATGTCCCCATCTTCCTGAACCCTCTCTCGTGTTTGGCAGTGCAGTCCAAGGACGCCTTCCAATTATCTCAGTGGCAGCGAGTGAGGTTTGGGTGATAAGAAGCCCCATTTACAGTCCCAAGCCCTACTCAGGACCTGGACCCGACCCGGCTCCTAGTCCCAAATTAGTTCTCTGACAACCTAGTTCCTGCCTAAGTACTCTTAATTCCTCTTTCTACTCACAAACGAGTGTGTGAGTGAGTGAGTTTATGTGTAGTCCCATGGCTTAACGGCTACGGGGCTTGAGTGGGCCTCCACCCGCGGTTCCACGGGGACATCATAAGGCATAATGGTGATTTACCTCAGGACCAAAAGTTCTGAGGTGACCAGGCCCGGGGGTTATACGGGTACACCTTGGCCAAGACGCCCTGAAACATCCCTTTGGGTATGTGGCCAGGAAGGCATCAGACTGGTCTCCCATCTGGGGGACTCCCACCTTTTGTCCGTCAATCCTACATGTGGTTCTGTTTGTATTATAGAAATTAACTAGCTTTGCCAGACTCCTGCTGGCCAATATACAGTGGTTTAGGTCTGCTTCCCTCAGAGTAGATGATATCCTACAGTGGGTAACAGACCACTGGCTACAGGGGACCTTTACTGAATTTCTGCTGTTAGAAATAACTCTGTTCTTTTTTTTACCTTCTAGTCTTTCTATACCACTGAGACTTCATTCTCTAGCCTTGTCCCTGTCACTTCCTCAAATTCTCCCATGTGGCAGATAGCTCTAGCCCTTTTTCTTTTTACCTTCTTTCTCCTTGTAGTCATTGCAGCTTGTAAGTTCTCCCAACCACCCCCTCCAGGAAAAGAACTCTTTTGCCCATGTTGGGTGTAATATCTCACCCTCATAGTTAAATGTTAATCATGGGCAGCCAGCAGTCCCGCCCAGACCCCAAGTCGCCACTAGGATGCCTAACTCTAAATTTACCCAAACTGGGCCTCTCCATAAAAAAGAGGCTATTCTTCCTCTCCACTGTAGCCTGGCCACAATATCCCCTAGACAACCAGTCCAAATGGCCTCCAGAAAGCACACTCGACTTTAAAATCCTAACAGACTTAGATAACTTCTGCCAAAAAATGGCAAGTGGGCAGAAATTCCCTATATTCAGGCTTTCTGATATCTCCGTGCCCGCCCCAATCTCTGCTCCTCCTGCAGCACTGTCCAGGTACTCCTGGCAAAAAAATCCCTCAATCTGCCTTTAGCCCTGCTGCTGGCCTCCTCCTCTTCCTCCTCCTCCAACCCCGATCTGCCCGAGGAACTCTCCCTGCCTCCAGCCTGACCCACTGACCCCCCCGCCTTATGCAGAGCCCCAACTCCCTCCTACTCCCTCAGGCCCTAACATGGCCTCTCCTGTTAGTGGCCACACCTGCTCTCATGAAGCTAAACCTCCTCCTCCTTTCCCAGATGTAACCTTTTCTGTTAAAGGTCACACTCGCCTGCGTGACACCCCCACCAATGAAAATTCCCTCCTCTGTCCCCTCTGTGAGGTGGCCGGAACTGAAGGCATTATCCAAGTACACGTCCCTTTTTCGCTCTCTGATTTATCCACCATTGAAAAACATTTAGGGTCCTTTTCCACTAATTCTACTACTTACACTAAAGAATTCCGCTATCTCACACAAGCCTATGACTTAACCTGGCATGACATTTATATAATTTTGTCTTCTACCCTCACTCCAGATGAACATAATCACATCTGTGTGGCAGCCCGGGCGCATGCAGACCGGGTACATCTTACTGATCCCCAAATGCCAGTAGGTGCAGCAGCGGTCCCCGATGCTAACCCTAATTTGGACTATCAAACTGGTCAAAATGACTGCTGCCACCAAAACCAAATGCTGCAGTGCCCCCTAGCAGGCACGCAGGATGCAGCCCAAAAGGTGGTCAATTACGATAAACTGCGTGAAATTACTCAGGGCCCTACTGAAAACCGGGTTGCCTTCCTTGACCAGTTAACCAATGCTATGGTCCTACATACCCTAGTGGACCCAGACTCCCCGGCTGGGTCCACTTTCCTAGCTGCCCATTTTATCTCCCAGTCAGCACCAGACATTAGAAAAAAATTAAAGAAGGCAGAGGAGGGTCCCCAAACTCCCATATGAGACCTGGTAAACATGGCATTTAAAGTTTTTAATTGCCGAGAGGAAAAGGCTGAGGCC